>MCJB01048364.1:64715-145718 GCA_002018475.1 Nicotiana obtusifolia | reverse complement strand
GGTATTTTGCCTCTGAGCCTGAGCAGCTACCAAGCTAGTCAGTAACTGCACTGCACTCCGCATATCCTTATCTGTAGTACCAGATGGAGGAACTGGAGATGCTGGATGCCTTCTTATATCCTCTGGTTGAGAAGAAGTAGATGAGGTCTGCGATGGCATCTCGCTCTGAGGCTCACTATGGCCTGCTCTGGCGGGAGGCACCTGACTGGTACCCTCTCCCGCAGCTAAATCAAGACGCCTACTAATCTCTTGCTTCCTAGTCGTTGGCATTGCTGAAAAGAACATGGTTAATATTAGCAACGAATACTTACGACTCAGCTCTGCGCACGATCTAGATTCAGGAAAAAGTAACAACCCTAAATGTCATGCAGCCTCCTGATTATAAATGTGGCGCGCTACACATCCATAATCAAGACTCTACTAGACACGGCTCATAGACAACCCCTAGGACAGACCTGCTCTAATACCACGTTTGTCACGACCCAAGCCGGAGGGCCGCGACTGGCACCGGACCCTACTCAACGGGCACCGGCGTACCCTTCATCTAACTTTCCTTATTATCTATAAGGCTTGTCATATGCATATAATCTCGAACAATAATTATAATGAACCGAGACGTCATGCCATGATACGAACATACTTATATACATAATATAGCCAACAAGGCTGCAATGCAAAAACCATAAAACAAAATATATACGTTTGCCGACAAGGCAATTCAACTGTACATAAGCCAACCTATTACTGTCTATGCATAAATTGACACTTGTCTATGAGCCTCTACAAAAACGTACATAATGCAACCTACGTCAGAACAGGGCCCCGGCGTGCCCATAATGCCTACAAAAAAATGCATACCAAGACTGTGGCAAGTCCGAATGATGGATCTCGCCAATATCTGTTGAACTGGGTAGCCTACTGTGGTGGGGAAGCCTCGTCTATCTGTCTGCCTGGACCTGCAGCACGACATGCAGCGTCCACAATAAAGGACGTCAGTACGGATAATGTACTGAGTATGTAAGACAGGAAACATAATGCAAGAACAATAATAAGCATCAGGGTAAGAGACATACAGCATGTACCATCTGAATGCCTCTGAGGGCGACTAACCATGTCATGCCTGACATGCATATGCATATACATATATTTATATCCTTTTGAAAATCATCATATACATATATACGCCTCTGTGGGCCATCATCATCTCATACATATGCCTCTGTGGGCCTCATCATCATCATACCCAACTGATCAGTGGTTGCACAATAGGTGCCATACCCGGCCGACTATAGCGCAGCTCGGTAGAGTAACGTAGCTGTCGACTATAGCGCGACTAAGTAGAGTAAAACATATACATATGTATAGTTGCACAATAGGTGCCATACCCGGCCGACTATACCGCGGCTCGGTAGAGTAAAATAGATAATGCATGCTGGACTCATAATAGTCATACTACCATGGTGAAATAATAACATATCAATCCTCCCATAAGAGGGGAAACAATATACGTACTGCTACCTTCTAAGAGTAGAGTATCTTTGGGGTTCGTTTATTGCATTGTGTACAGTCAGAGTCGTGCAAAAGAAGGAAAAGGATAGTCTCACATACCTTGCAATACCTTCCAATCTCAAGCTATGAAACTTCCACGACTTCTTAGTCTACAATAAGAGAAATGATACTACCGTTATCGTTCAGGCGTCGCAACTATTATGTATCGACTGTAACCTATTTTGCAATAAAACGGACAGCACCTCCCCTATATATATGACTTCACACAAGTCCAAACAGCAAAACAACATCAATAAGAATCATATTGAGCCTCCCAAAACAGTCCACGCACAAACCAATCACTTCATACGTACAATGGCCACTATAGTTGTGTCAAACGATCCGGAAATGTTATGAACAACTATTAGGCCAAAACTCTAAATATATATGGTGTTTCTCCACACCCTTCCTCATCCAAAACTCCACAAATCAGTAGTATAACACGTAGCCTTACAGCAACACAAAACAGTCCACAAAACAGTCCGCTACAAGTGAATAACTTGAACTCATGGCTTCCGATCACCGTCCCGTGAGTTTTTACACACATAGAACGACTTACCAAGACTTAACAGTAGAAAAAATATATTAAATAGAGCAGTAAACTCACCTTGATTGTTAGATAACTCAGCCCTTGCTTTGGTTCCTCAAACTCTAGGGTTTACCTTCAATTAGAACTTGAAAGAGGGAAAAATCGATTAGGGTTTGTGTGGGATTATTTTGGGGAGGGGTTGCAGGGGTTCTTTTAGGTTTTGAAGCTGTGAAATGATAGTGAATTATCAGGCTTTAGAAGCTTTTAAAAGCCCTCTCTTAACCGACTTTGGGCTTTTAAATTTTAGCCCTTAATTTTGGCAAGTAGGTGATGCACCTACTTGTCACCTACCAGCCTGCGCAGTTCTACGGAAATAGAATTATCTCAATACTTCGAGATCGTATTGACAAACGGTTTGAATAATTGGAAACTAGACTCATAGACCTTTAATTTGGTAGGTAGATCACCCCGTAATTCCTTGTAAATTGGGAGAAAACCGCAGAAACATTTGACCTAACGTTTAAGTAAAATTGTGAACCTAAGTTGCGACAACTTTTGTCGACTTTTGTTTCATAACTCGTTTGACTTCAAGACTTATGAAACGGATATCATATCATTCAAATACCTTAAAACATGACATCTTGGTAATGTTAAACACCTCTCGATTTTCCCAAAAATGCGAGTTACAACATCCTTAACTCGTTTATCCTCTAATACTTGTTAACCGCCCTTATACACCTTTGCATCGTTTAGGACCAATAGGACTAAACTCTTATTGTCTCAAAGGTAATTCTCTTCTCGAACCAAGGTAGACTATCTTACGGTGTAATCTAACACGTACAAATATGGGTTATAACATTTGGCACTGAGTTTACTCAACCAGCATCTTCGATTGCTCTTGAGCAACCTCGGCATCGGCTCTATACTGAGCTATCAAGTCTTCAGCATTGGCCTTGGTGGTGGCAATCTCTGATTCGCTTCCTGTAGCTGGTTGACCAGAATCATCCGATCTTGGGTAAGTGACTCAACTTGGAGCTGTTGGGATTCATTGTTCTTAATCAGAGCTCCGATTCTCTCCTGCGCCTCCGAGGCCTGTTCTCTTAATCGAGTTTGGAGAGCCTCTTTCTCCGCAGTTAAAGTCTCGACTGTGGCTCTCTACCCGCTCGTTTCAGCTTTGGCCTCGTGCAGTTCAAACCGGAGTCGGTCCAACCGGTTAGTCATTTGCCCCAGCTGGTCAACATCGTTGATATGCTCTCTCCTTACAAAATCCAGCTCGGCCCCGAGGCTTCATATCTGACTTTCGAGCTGCCTTTGATTTGAAGGAACATTTCATGATAAAGCACCGAAGACTGTGGGAAATTTGAATTAAAAACTGTCAGTGCGGACTCGGAATCAAAACATTGAGCATAGCTTAAAACAAACAAGAAAGCGTACCCTGTTCGATGCCTGTTGAGCTTCATTGAACAAGCAAGCCCAATCCACAGCATTCATTGCGGCTTGGTCTTCTTCAGTCACCAAGCAGTGGAGATAACTAGCTACGCCTACCGGCGCACCTAGTGCTCGGACATCCTCGGGGACGGTGAAGGTTATCACCCTCCTCCGATCAGGGTTCGAGCTCAGAACGGGGAATTTATCGATCAATTTGATACCAGCCGACACCCCACTCGTCTCGGTTGGGGGACTCCTTCTTGGGACTTCGAGGCCGAAGGTATCAGCCGACCACCCCATCGAAAAACTCTTCAAAGGTCCCAGCTGTGACCGGCACCTTGCTCGGTGTGTGCATCCTTACATCTTGGGCATCATTCAGAGCTGCCTCTGAAAAGGAAGGTGAATGCACCATCTCCGGAATGTCTGAGGACCTTTGTGTCGCCGCTCTTCTGTCAGCCCGGCTCCCGGTACCTGCTCCCGCTTCGATGTTCTCTTCTTGGGAAGCGCAGGTCTCCTCTACACTCGGCTCGGGGACTGCCCGAGGGGACTTGTAATTTAAGGTTTCAGGGCTCTTTTCCCCCTCGGAACCGTCGCTCAGTTGAATGGAAGGGTCGGTAACTTTGACTTTACGAGCCCTCATCTTTTTCCTGCCTTTTTTCTTCTCGGGCTCAGCTTGACCGGGAGCCTCTTTCCTCTTCTTTCCTCCCTCTTTCCCCGATACGAAAAGGAGACGAGGAACTGCCTCACCAGTAGGTGCCGACCTCAACTCGGCATCCTTCGAGAGACCTGCGAAATGAATTTTCAAAAAGCTAAGTGTTGACATCGATTATCTTGGGATAATATGAACATTACGAAAGCTCACCGTGATTCTTGGCCTCCCAAAGGCCTTTCGATATTTCCTACCAGGCCCGTTCCGAATAGGACCTTTGGGCCACAACCTTCCTGACCCACTCCTCTAAATGCTGAATTGCGGCCGGCATCTGGGAAACAGCTGCATATCACAACACATCGGTTAAACATTGGAAGAAAAACGATAAGTGATCTTAAATGAAGAGACGCTTACGTTTCATGTTCCACTTTTCAGGGAACGGCATATTATCTGCAGGGATCAGATCAGAGGTCTTGATTCGGACAAATCGACTCATCCATCCCCGGTCCCTATCTTCATCAATGCTTGAGAACGGAGCCTTGCTAGCCCGTCGAGCAAGTTTTATCAGTCCCCCTCGGAACATTCGGGGACTGTATAATCGGAGTAAATGATCGATGGTAAAAGGGTGCCCCCCTTCGATCTTACTCACAAAAAAGCGAAAGAGATAAACTATACGCCACACGGAGGGATGGACCTGACCCAGAGTAACGTTGTACCTCCTACAAAATTCAACGATTATAGGGTCCAAGGGTCCAAATGTGAATGGATAGGTATATACGCTGAGATAGCCTTCCACATGAGTGGTAATAGCTTCATCTGAGGAAGGGATTACCACGTCTTTATCGGTCCATTGGCATTCAGCTTTTACCCTATCGAGATGCCTTTGAGTGATCGAACTGATATATAATGAGACCGGTTCGCCTCGGCCAGGTACCGAGAAAGGCTTCTCGATTTTGAAGTCGGAACCTGTAAAGCAACCAACTGGTATAAAAGCTTTCAATGGAGGTTCCATGGAGGGTTCCTCAACATGAACGGTCTCAGTCTCTTCAACAGACTGAGCAGGAGAAGGTTGTTGTTTCTGGGGAACTGATTTGGAAGTTTTGGCCATGACGATTGAAGTAGCAGAAGCAAGAAGCAAAGGAGAAGAGAGGTTTTTCTGATGAAGAAGACTAGAAGAAACAAGCTATTTAGCAACATGAAAGTAAAGAAATAAATTCAAAGAAGGGAGGAAGCCTTTATACTTTCCCAAAAAGCGGCGGTACAGAACACGAGGTGGATAAACATTAAATGCATGCATTAAATGCGCGCAGAAGATACAGGGCTCTGCAGACGAGACAGGTAGAGATTTCTTGTGTCGATGGTCATGTGCGTCACGGCACTGCCGTCACACAAAGGGTCCTTTTAGGATTGAGCTATTTGATGACTCTGACTTCGTGGCACGCTTAATGGAGATATTGATTACTTAGCCGAAGAGCTCGACGAACGATGACTCATATCGTTTTTGGTCCTTACTCTCCAATAAACGAGGAGACTATCTGTATTGGGTCGAATACAATCGATTGCTTGAGAAGAGTCGAGCCCGGACACAATGTAAGACCGGGTTGCCTCGATCCGAGGTCAGCAAGTCGAGCACGAAATTGGAGCAACCGAAATGGGGTAATCGACATTGACCGACGAAAGCACATCTCATAACAAAAGATCAGTTTCGACCGGATATCTCGTGGATTCCTGATATCTCGGCGGGAGCGAATATCTCAACCGTCGTAGACGTTAAGCCACTATTTTAGGGATATTCCATCCCGTAATTGAAGGGATTTTTACCTTGTAATTAGATTTTTACCATAGTAAGGAGTTTTCCTTTTTCCTATAAAAACAGGTATCTACCTTCATTGTAGGACACAACAGATACAAGTGAAAATACTAAGAACTGTTGTTGTTTATTATCGAAATCAGTCATCTTATTCGTATTTCATTATCAGCGATTCAATTACTGCGGTTTGATTACTCCTTTCTATTTACTATATTCCAATTATTTGCCATTATATTTTACATTGTATTAAACTAATTCACACATCCTTAGCACTACGAACAAATTCAATTGTTACTCGGATTTAAGGGTAAACACTTCTCATGGAAAGAATTTGAAATTCCGTCGCTTTAGTCAAGCCCTCCGTTGGTCTCTTTGCACCTGCTTGAGTTTTATTTTTTTGGGAGGATCCGTTATCAAAAGTTCCCAGTATTAAGTGTTATATTTTGATTTATCTTACTAAAAGAAAGAGGCGTTACGGATTACATAACTGCTGAAAATGAACATAAAGAGAAATCCATTTCCATTCCTATTCAAAGACTACATACTTTTGTTTTATAATTTTATTTGCATGAAAATGAGTTCAATTTACACTAATTCCTCAAAGCTACAGCATTTTTATTCAGAAGACATCAAATCTATACAAAATAAATGCTATCTGAGCTAAATAAAGAACACTGACCTAGGAATGCCATGGCTCAAGTCATTGTTAGCTATTAGATAAGTTGAGAATCCTCAGCAGAATCACATAGTAGTGGCAATAATAACGCCATTAAATGGACCTTTCATAAAGCTATATGTAAAACAGTACTACAATTACACTGTTGATATCAACGCTTGACAAAAGAAGCCCATTGCACGTGCTTCCTAGCTACCATACAGCAGAAGTATAAAGAAATCAGTAGCACTACTGAAAAAGAAATTATCACTAGCTGTAGAATAAACACAATATGAATCAAATTTGTCTAATAACAAGACTATCTTCTGCTCTCCTTCGACCTTCGGATTACAATTACAAATGACGGGATAGAGTGACAAACTTTTTCAGTCACAAAGAATTAAGTCTCTCTTTTAAGACTCTCACACTACATTACATACTCAACGCATAACTTGGCCTAATTCAACCCTAATTAATACCAACGGAAAGAGGACAATCAATTGGCCTATCTCTCCTCTTTGGGTTACTCAGTTTACTACTTATTTTTCCGATATCAAATGAACACTCATTCATCACCTAATAAACATATTCACAAACAGGATTCGAATGACTGGAAAATATAACTCATTTTCTTTCGCTCTATATATACAAGGCCAAAACGAATTTGGTTTGGTTTTTCACCTCTATCCAAGAATCTCACATTTTTACGTCTTTTACTTTGTTGTGGTTGTTTTCTCATCATCTCTGCGACAGAATTTACCTAAGCTACAGCAGAGATGCTGCTGCAGCAATTGAAGCCTTCAATCCTCACAGCAGTTTGCTTGTTCCCATACTTCACCAGAACGCAGCCACTTTCGTTCCTACGAGCGGCGGCGGAGGGTGGTGGTGAAGGTGCAGCTGCTCCTTCTGGAATTGCTAGTATAGGAACAAAGTTGTTATTATTGCTGAATTCAGCATCCTGAATCAGGGGATTCGAAGCCCTGGTGGGCGGAGACCCAAAAACGAATGGCGGAGATGAAGCTAGCTCAAAATTGGTTGCCTCCATATCATAGCTCCCCTGTTTATACAAGAAAAATCAAAATTTGCCAGCAGGAGTAATTGAATTAAAAACAGTTCACAGAAAAAAACTAGTTCATTTGCATATATAAATCTATTATCAGTAACAAAAAAAACATTTTTTTTTTAATTTTACACTTGAACTGAGAAAATGGAATAATCCAGAAGTTACCTTGGTGAGGATTATATCCAGAAGTTCAGTTCCTCTGATGGGTTCGTCGGCGGGAACATAGGAAGAATTGAAGAACCCGAGCCGGCGAGGCTTAGGGCAAACAACGCCAACAGAACCAACC
The DNA here is from genome assembly GCA_002018475.1 of Nicotiana obtusifolia. Classification (NCBI taxonomy): domain Eukaryota; kingdom Viridiplantae; phylum Streptophyta; class Magnoliopsida; order Solanales; family Solanaceae; genus Nicotiana; species Nicotiana obtusifolia. Next base: position 137,750 of record MCJB01048364.1, on the reverse strand, counting down.
AAGGTGGTTTGCTGAGAGCCGCACCTATTCATTTTTGGTTTTTGCGACAAGAAGAATGTATCAAACACTTGAGATCTTTATGACCATGTCCATGAACATATATGTTTGATATTACTAAATATAAACATCATGCTAGAAACACCCATCAAATTAGGGTATATTATCGTAAAGACATTCGATTAGAACGAGAAAAACATAAATGAAAAAAAAAAAAAAAAAAAGTACCTGGTTGGGTGAGAACAGGTGGCGCCTCTGGAAGGCGAAAATGGAGGAGAGAGAATTCGGGGAATAATAATTATATTAATAATAATACTAATAATAATATTATATTCCGTCCATTCATTTTTACTTGGTGTGTTTGTTCATAGTTTATCATAATACTCATATTAATTGATACATATTTTATTGAATTTGAGAAAAATGATTGAAATGAGTAATAAATACTGTAGATATAACTGGTAAAAAAAAATTGTCCTCTCTTGATATGCATAAAATGACAAGTAAAAATGAAAAATTATTTTTAATATACCTACCAAGTAAAAGTGAACGGGGGAATATATAATAATAATAAAATATCGTTGCCTTCAATTGGTTTAGCTGTGATTCGATACGGTTTTAGTGTGTCGCAATCACAAACATTTTACTTATTAAAAAAAGGTTATTCGAATATACACTTCCTTCTTAAGGTAATAAATTATTTCAAATATAAAACTTCAACGCTACCTTGTAAGATGCAAGAGTAAAGTTTTATGCAACACACCAGTCAGCGACACTCTTGTTCTAGTTTAGTCGAGTTGTAGCTGATAACTAACTCCAAATAGTGTCTAGTTATATATTGTCTCAAACTTCTACGACAAAGTTTGGTGAATGACTTAAACGCCTAGTTCCTGCGGTAGTCTTTTTCTAACCAAAGTGCTTTATAGTTCAAAATGTTTGAATATTTTTCACATAGTTTAACCGTTTTGGGAGTTGAATCATGTAAACACGGGGCCATAATGCAATACAACTCCTTGTCAAAAGAAGGGGGGAAATGCATCCAGTCTCCTAACACTATCCAAAACTATAATCACGACCTGGGAGAATAGCATGTACGCAGACTTTACTCCTATCTTGTACGAAACTATAATCACCCTTGCTAACATTAAATTTTCAAGAGTATACATAATAAGATATTCAAAAGTACTGTGAAGGGAGATTAAAGGAGCCCAAATCCAGTTATAGCATCAGACCAAATACAGCTCCCATCAATTTGAAATTTAATCTTCACATTTGTATCAATAATCTCATGTGTAGGTAGATAAATCAAACACCTACTACAATAATTACCATCGAGAATTTTCCCACTATGTAAAGAAAAGATATCAACTAGCTGCCCCTGCAATTAAATTTATCTCAATACCATCAAGAATATCTGACATATGTCATAGAATGGATCCGCAATTCAAGAATATTTGTTACTAAATCCCAAGCCGGCATATTGGATTTCTTTTAATGAGACCTATATCCACCTGCCAAAAACCAACAGGAAGGTCAAACATAGGCAGCGCTGAGAAATCATACCACAATAAAATGAAGTGCCAATTATACCTTAGGACCAAAAAGATCTCTGATATTGTCAATCCCGTAGAGAATCATGGTGGGTCTGGTGCATGAAGACGAGCAAAATAAGCTTCCGCGAAACATGAACATAATTCTATTACATGGAATGTGCAATATAAACAGTGTAATTTAAGCATAAATAGAAAAAGATCTTACACCACCCATCAGGTTTTTCAAATAATAGATACATCCTTGTCAACAGATCAACTCACGTGCAAGCAGAAAACTTTTATCTAAACCAACAAAGAGACCATCTACCCTACCACATGACTACTCAGACACAAACAGCTACTCAGGCCACTAAAAACTACCAACCCATACTTGTTCCTTTTCTCTCTCTCCATTCTCCCCCTGCCCCTTCCTCTCTTTCTAAGACATTACCAAGACCTGCAAACAACTGCAGCTACTATACCAAAGCCAGACGACTTACAATCTCTGCCAACTAGCACGAACTGCGCCAAGAATAGCAATAATCAGTTCAGAAACTATTGCAAGCATTGGATGAGAGGCCTTAGTCATAGAGGCTTTGAATATTTGCAGCAGAAAACAATTTGAGTACTATTAAAACCAAACTGACACCTTCTTCTTCTCTTGGGAGCTACTTTCAATATGCCACAAATCTCTCCTATTTGCTATTAAACACGATATAATCGAATGTTTCGAGCCTAGAACATTTCTATTTGTTTTGAATTATCACATGTTTGCACAAATAAGATGAATTATAGGTGCAAAATTAAACTTTTAACACTTTCTTGCTACAGTCAATGCTATCAAATAGTATGGATAAAGAAAACAATGCAGAAGTGTGGTTTTACTGTGGTTATCAGTTGATAATAACTAATAAGTTCAAACATGAAAACAACTCTCAACTCCATCAATATCACCAGCAACATAAGTACACGGAGTTAGTTTTAATTTATAAATAAGAACATGATGCTACTAACAGTTCGTATACCTCTCAAGGGAAAGGCCCCAGGCAATAACCCGAACATCTTCTGGCAGCCCCATAGGAAGCAGCATTTCAGGCCTAAACATACCAGAATTCCCAACTTCCACCCATTTCTTTAAGCCTTCATGGTAGCTGACAAAACAAAAGGATATGAAATTAGTGCTGAGTTGAAAATTTGTTCATTCGCGTCAAATATACTACTACAACCTGAAAATTTCCATGCTGGGCTCAGTATAAGGATTATATGCAGGTTTGAATCGAAGCTTGGACATTCCTGTAATTAGAAAAAGAAAAAGGAAAGTTAACCACTAATTGGCCCTCTCAAAATTACAAGAGTTGGACATGATATCACTGCAAGCTTTATCTTTTGTATGAAACTCAAGACTTGATGCAGGCATTTCTGCGCCAAAAGTTGAACATAAGCAAGAATACAGCATAGTGTTGGTTGGTCACCTAGACGAGCAAAGAAGTCATGAAGAACACCAATCAGGTCACCAAGAGTAAGTCCACGATCACATATTAAGCCTGGAATGAGAAACCATGACAATAAGTTCATGCAATTGTTAACACGAATGGGATGCAGATAAAGAACAAGACAGAAACAATTACCAAACACATCATAGTTTCACACAGTATTATGTTTGAACATGAAAAGATACTTTGATATGGCCTATTACTGTACAGAATTTACACAGATATAGAAATATGCTTCAGAAGTGTTGCTAAAAAACACTCAGGCTTCTTCTAATGCCAGTAGCAAACTCAACTTATAAGAGATCAACATGCTTTCAGGTTGATAGCATGCCAAGAAAGTTAGCAGACTTCCAGATAAGAAATAGGAACAGGAGTGAGGATGGATGCCAAATGCAATGGCCTTCTGCTTTTTGTTGACACCTATGACATAATTATAGAGGTATTCTGCACTGTACAGCCACTCCGTAACTCAGATAACATCCAACATGAAATCCCAAAAATAATACAAAAGTGAACTTGATAATTGAAAAATAAAAAAATGTTACGCCCTATCTACAGTACAAAACAAGTAGTCAGAAGTCTTTGAATTATTGGGAAAAAAATTGAACATAGAATCCGGAAAATACGGATGCGACACAAAATTGTATAACAATTTGATAACCTTCTATCTGGTGAAATTCAGCAAGATGTGTCCGATCAACTGCTTCATTTCTGAAAACACGATCAATAGAATAGTATTTCTTGGGGGCAAAGGGCTTCTGCAATAAGATGTCATACACTTAATAAAAAATTCACTATGTAATATATACATGAAATTATGATAATGAATATGGTGAGCGATTTCGACCTGAGCTAATGCAGACAACATTCTTGACGAAACAGCAGTAGTGTGTGTCCGCAAAAGATTCTTGTTTGCTTCCTCTCTTTTCCAATCATACCCATATCTAAGCAAAAAACACGATTATATACTCTGTACAGGGATTTGAAACCTTGACAAGCGTGGGGGAGATTGAATTAAGTATTGGCAGTATTATACATACCCCCTAGACTGGTAACCACCAGATTCATGAACTTGTTTTACCCGCTCAACATACTCTTCTGGCAGCATCTTTGTAGTGGAAGGGACTACAAAAATCAAACAAATAGTTCATTAAATGAAACTCAGATGAAGCGGACAAAATGTAAAGTCAAACTAACCTTTCAAAAAGAATGTATCATGGGAATCACGGGCAGGGTGCTGTTGTGGCTGGAAGAGTGCATCAAAGTTCCAAAAACTGCAAATATGACCAGACACATTGATGTATACTTCTTTGACAAGGATTAAGGCAAAAGCTAATCCTCGCAACTTTTACTAAAGGAAGAACATGACAGTGCACAAATCACCACTAACTATACATCAGAGAAGAATTACACATAAATGGTATACGATGGCAAGTGAACTTTATGGTTTACCATCATTTGAGCTTGAAAGCTCTTTTTCTTAAAAAGAAATTTGAGCTTGAAAGCTCATGAATGTTCAATAGATATAGTTTACCATCTATGTTCAGTAATTTTGATTGTTTCCCATCAGAAGCTCATGAACCTTCAACAGGAAAAATAGTATTTAGCAAATTGCTTTACAGCAGAAATAGATAAAGTACTTTGAGACTGTGTTATGTACTCAGAACTTTAGTAAGTAAAATGACAATAGCCAAAACCTATATCTCTAATGGAGGATAAAGTAGGATTTGATTCAAGATATTTACACATCAACCTCGCGATGGAAGTGTTGGTCGGCTCCATTTACTTGGACAAAAGGAAAAAAACAAAGAGATGCGCCATTTTCCTTGGTAAGTTATTTTATATAACCTGAAAGCTTTTTCCTTTAGGAATTCCAACTGTTCCATCAATTATGACTGGCTCACTTGTATTTATGACCAAGGAAAAAGCTAAGAAAAGACATGATAGCTTACCTGCTTTCGACATAGTTATTTGTTGGCATCTCCTCAAACCTGAATTCAATGAAAACAGTTACAGTCCACTACGGAGAGTTTACATATATATGACTGATTATATACATGGACACATTCATCTACACACAATCATGCATATACAGCCTCCATATATTGACACGGGGAAAATGTCAATTAGTCCTACCCCATATTAAGAAAAATCATTTGTATCTGCCGCCTAACCTGCAACAAGATGGTATGATTTCATTAACACATGAGGAAATGCAATTTGGCTTCGATGAACAGAATAAATCAATTTAAAGTGACAAGAATAACCAATAATGAGAAACGGGACACAAGCATGCCTTGAGCAATGGATGAAGATGGCCACCTTCAACTGGCTGACCTTTAGCACTGAAGTTATACTCTTTAAATTCCAATTCCTTCCAGTCACCCCTTCAAAGGAACAAGCAACATATATTGATCAGAAAATAAACTCAATGATTCATCCATCATGGAATTAGCGGACTCCTACTTGGTGAATTACTGATACATAAATCAATTTGTATGTTGAAACTTGAAACAAACATTAACTACCCAGAAACCATCTGAAAAATGCTACACATTGCAACATTTCCCATTTACCCAACCCATGAATTTCTTTTTATTTTTATATTACGATGATGGTGTTCCGGCCAGCTTACGCACGCCTCGATTATTCCACAGAATACCTCCCACCAGCACGGGTACCACGTAACTCTGCAACCAAGGCTTAGACAGAGGAAGAGATCACCTAATATTTTCTTATGCCTCGCTGCGATTACTCAGCCCATGAACTTTTTTGTGGATTTTTTCTTCAGATCGTATAAAATGCCAAAACTCCTTTCAGCTTAACATAAAATAATAAAACCATGATCATAAACACACCCACATGCATATACTCTACCTCCATCCCATTTTAATTGATTAGATTCAATTCCAGATGGTTTTCTAAGGAAAATTCTGTCTACTATTGGATTAATCTACTGACTCAACAACAATAACACCGCATCGTTTTGTGATTTACAACTAAAATTAGAATTAAACTAATTTTTATTTTCTCAAGTGGACTCTTACAGTCCTTAAGTAAACTATAATATGTTACATTAGCTTACCTTACTTTATAAAGAATGTAACATAGCACTGGGGTTTGTATAGGTTATGGAACAATTAGTCTATGCCTAGACCTACATACAAAACAAAAATGGCTATAGCTCCAGCCGGGTAATGGGATATGTTATAAGGCAAAGAGTCCGGCTAGCGCTAGAATTGGGCTCAGCTTTAGACCCATCACCCACCCTGTGGAGTGGCCTATCCAATTATAGCGGTACTCATGGTATGTAGTCCAATGCAAATTCAGCAAGTAATATAAGGAGATCCAAAATTTGTACTTGGAAAAGAAAGTGTCCGAGCTTGAAAAAATTCCAAACTGAAAAACATGCTCAAACTGCCTAGCAATTGATACAAATTCCCTATTCGGGCCTATTCAAAAGCATTTGGTATTGCAAACTGTCACATGGCTGAAGAGACCTAGCTATCTTTTAACGAGGTTAATCCTCTTATATTGACAACTGTTCTGAAATAAACAAGAAATGGAAATATTTTTAAGTCCAAGTTCCAAGCCAGGCCTTATTTAGCTCGAGCAGCAACAAAAAGCCATCCATCATCAAGGAAAACAGCTCTATCAATTAATTTATTGAGCATTTACTAAAAGTAAATCCCAATATTATTTATTCTTCCCAGAGAAAATAAGTCAGAAAGTTACCTCTGTAGGTTTTCACGAGTGAGATCAGTTGCGGCTCTTTTCCTTTTAGGAGCATAGCAAGGACCTTTTCTCACTGAGTTTCCTTTCCAAACCCTAAATAAGCAGCAATAAGAAATATATTGAAGAACCAGCATTTGACCACGTATATAAGATTACATCTTGAAAACATCAAGTGCTGGAGAAAGGATATCGAAGAGTAGATAATTACTGCTGACTTATTAGCTTTCGGCGTTTTAGAGCATCAATATCCTCCTGATTGACAGCCTGCAGTGCATTGCTTGTTAAAGACAAATCGATTAAGTGCATTGCCATGAAAGACAATTTGATTTAACTATAACAAAGTCAAGTAATGACAAAACCATAACTGGTCTTCCGTGTGGGAGGAGAGCCAATAGTCAAGATGACGGGCAAGTAAAAGGTGAATGGTTGGGGAATAAGATGATCGCTGATAACAAATTTATATACCTCGCCATTTTGTATCCTCAAGAGTGAATCTTTAACTTTATCATCAGCATGTTGAACCTGCAGGAAGTCACAAATAGGCTAAACAGTGTATCCCTGTAAGAAGTATTAAAAGAAGCACATGTAGATATCACCTTCACTTCCTGTCTCTACGCTGTAGTTCACAGAGACCTTATTCAGCAGATAAGGAAAGAAACAGTAACACAAAAGAAGGCCAGTGCTATAAATTGAGCTAGATGGCAAACAATAAAGAGGAATAAAACATAGAAGGAGAAACAGAAAATTTCGAAACCACCACAAGGAAAGTTGGGGGAGAGCTAAAAGTGAACAGTGCTGAATGTAGGCTCGAAATGGCACTTTTTTCGCTAAAGATCTGGTACTAAGCAAGTAATAAGGGCTTTTTCAGGCCTTCATAATCATTCTGAGGCATGAGGGGCGAGACTCCTGATTATTTGGCTATCCTAAGCGAGAGCCAGAGAGGACCAAGGAATAGATAAACTGTTATTCATCAATTTGGCAGAATAACAGGATGGAACTAGTCCATTTATCTCCGCTCCTTAACAAAGGAATAAAAAGAATTTACCAAAAATAAGAAAATTTTGTTTGAGGCAAGGGTTGGAGCAAAGGTACAGTTTTTCATCCAATTAAAAGATGCAGTCATAATGAAGGATGAGATATTAGAAATACATAGGAGGATGAGCAATACACTTTTATGTATTTGCCTACTGTACCTTCCTTGAAACTTGAGTCTTTGCCATCTCCACCCACTTGTTCTTTATAGCTTGCTGGCAACCAATTTTATAAACTGCAGGATCCAACTTTTTCTGCATCCAGATTAGCATTCATGAAATGGTACATGAACATCACTTAGTAAAATCACTTAACTCATTCTTTGATAGACAGAAAATGAACAAGTGACTAAAAACAAGAATAATCTGTAACCTGCAACTCCTCCCGTGCAATTCCTTCCGGTGGTACTGCTGAGAAAAGCTGAAATTCTGGAGAACCTACGGAAGCATAGGTTTTCCCCTCTTCAGTAAGCACCCATCTCTCTCTCCTAATATCCTGCACAATTCAACAAATCAAACATTGCTTCACATTAACGAAAGGTGTTTCCTTTATACATAAAAAAATACTATTAGAAAATAGCCATGTTCACTCTATGAAAAGTGTAGGATAAACCAGGGACGGAGCTATAGCGGCCGAAGGGCGGTCACTTCAATTGAACACCCTTAGCAATATTCTGACTTCAACACTGGAATAAACTACAATATAAAATTTTCCTCAACTTGCCCGTGGTCCAGGATAAGTTAGCTATCTATTTACTTCAAACAACATGCTTCTTCTTTTTCCTATTCAAATTTGAAGATGTCAATGCAAATCTTGAGTAATTGAATGAATCAAGGTCAAATAGGACAGATATTCAACTAATTTGGCATTGAGGCATAGTTATTGTTACAATAATTGCACACTAAACCAACAAACGTTAAATATTAAGCAAAAACCTAAATCAGAAAATTGCTTCTTTTTATTCATTTGCACTTCCGAAGAGGATTCATTGCTGCAGGATCAAACTTGAATGCTAGTAGTAGTATTTTAATATCTATAAACAAGAAGTGTCAAGAAAAATTGAAAAAAAACTGCAAAATAGAAAAAGAGACGAAGTAAGCAAGCACCTGAGCATCAACAAATCTAAAACCATTGAGGCTGCGGATGACATTGACGATCTCCTCGTGAAGGAATCCATATTGTTCCGCAAATTTAAAAGAATCTGAAATCTCCTCGTTCTTTTCAAGAAATCCGAGTATAGCGTCTTCCGCCATCTTCTCCCTAGGTTTTTGCTGTGTAACGATGGGCGTGGGTTCTGCTGTCTAAGGATGGGTTTTGGAGAAGATGAAATGGGGTAAAACACCAAACTAGTCCTTACTGTATACACATGCGAGCACATATGGTCTTTAATGTTTACAAAAGTCGGACACTTTAGTCCAAATTCCTACAATTGGTCAGACATATAACAACAACAACAAAATACCTAATATTATTCCACACCGTAATATCAGGAGGATAGTGTATAAGCAAACCTTAGCCGTACATGTGAGGATAGAGAGGGCTGTTTCTAATACACAATCGGCTCAAGATAGTATAAGTACCATATTAATGGAAATATAGCAAGAAGGGACAGTACCAAAAAGCCATATAAAAGCAGAACAAAACAACAAGACAATAAAGTGATCAACAATGAAAGAAAATAACGGTTAGTCATAAAAACGTACTACTAACAAAAAGCGAGACTATGTGCCAATACGAATGTTATGAATACTCTACACTACCTACTCTACTACCCTAATCCTCGACCTACATACCTTCCTATCAAGGGTCATGTCCTCGGTCAGCTGAAGGTACGTCATGTCTTGTCTAATCACCTCTCACCACCTCTTTTTTGGCCAACCTCTACCTCGCCCTCCAATGTAAACCTCTCACACCTCCTCAATGGGGCGTCTGTGCTCCTCTTCCTCACATGATCGAACCACCTAAGCCGCGTTTCCTGCATCTTGTCCTCAATAGAGGCCACACCCACCTTATCGCGACTAACCTCATTTCTAATCCTATCTAACCTGGCGTGCTTGCACATCTATCTCAACATACTCATCTCTGCTACCTTCATCTTCTGGACATGAGAAATCTTGACTGGCCAACATTCAGCCTCATACAACATCGTTGGTCTGATCACCACTCTGTAGAACTTAACCTTAAGTTTCGGTGGCACCTTCTTGTCGAGCGAGTCTCCATTCCATTCATCCCGCCCCAATATAATGTGCGACATTTTCATCAATCTCCCCACCCCCCTGAATAATAGACCCGATGTACTTAAAACTCCCTTTCCTGGGGATGACCTGCGAGTCCAGCTTCACCTCCCCTTCCCATCCTAGAGTCTCGCCACTGAACTTACACTCCAAGTATTCTGTCTTGGTGCTGCTCAACTTGAAACCTTTAGATTCCAGGGTCTGCCTCCATACCTCTAATTGTGTGTTCACACCGTCTCGCGTCTTGTTAATTAATACAATATCATCTGCAAATAGCATGCACCATGGAATCTCCCCTAGGATGCGCGCGTCAGTACGTCCATCATCAGAGGAAACAAAAACAGGCTGAGTGCCGACCCCTAATGCAACCCCGTCATAACCGGAAAATGGTCTGAGGCCCCCCCTCCCCCCACCGTCCTCACTCAAGCCTTTACTCCATCACACATGTCCTTAATCAACCTAACGTAGGCAACAGATACACCTCTAGCCTCCAAACATCTCCACAAAATCTCCCTCGAAACTTTATCGTACGTCTTTTCTAAGTCGACGAACATCATATGCAAGTCCTTCTTTCTCTCCCTATACTGCTCCATCAATCTCTTAACAAGGTGGATGGCTTCTGCAGTTGAACGCCCCGGCATAAACCCAAATTGGTTCTCGAAAATAGTCACACTCCTTCTCACCTTAGCTCTACCACTCTCTCCCAGACTTTCATAGTATGGCTAAGCAGCTTGATACCCCGATAATTATTGCAATTTTGGATATCACCCTTGTTCTTGTATACAGGAACCATCGTGCTCCACCTCCACTTTTCGGGCATCTTCTTCATTCTGAAAATATATTAAACAACTTAGTGAGCCACTCCAAGCGTGGCTTGCCCACACTCTTCCAAAACTCCACCAGAATTTCATCCGACCCGGTCGCTTTGTCCTTGCTCATCTTACCATAGCCTCCTCAAATTCATCAACTCTAATCTGCCTATAATACTCAAAGTCACAATGACTCCACAAGAATTCCAAATCACCTTACTATGCTCCTGTCCCCCTCCTCGTTCAAGAGACTGTGGAAGTAGGTCTGCCATCTCCGACGAATAAGCCCCTCATCCAACAAAACTCTATCTTCTTCGCCCTTGATGCACTTCACTTGGTTAGACATATAAGTATAAGTTATCACTACATAAGAGTGCAACGGGTCATTTGATACGCGGGATAAGGTGAGATAAGGTGTGGGATTGAATTTATATTATATTTGGTTGACGTAATAAATTTATCCTGGTTGACGGTATATATTTAGTCTACAGACTTAATACATGATATCCCACATTAACCGATCAAACTTGGAATTATATTATTCCATCTCCTAAGTATGATAAATTAATTCGGAGATTATAATCCCGAAATAATCTAGTCCGCGTATCAAACGACCTCTAACGATATAGTTATGAGAGCATCTAAGATACGCATAAGTGTATCGTTATTCTGATTGGTGCGAGACATTTAGAATTTTTGTAAGAGAGCGAATATTATCATGTCGAGTAATTTAAGTTGTCTTAGTTCAATAAGTAACTTAGCCGATACTAACATTGGAAGTTGATGAAAATTAAATAAAACTTTACTATAAATATTGTGAGTCACGCAGACCCTTCGGCTTTGGGTATAAATGGGTAAAGCAAATAACATCATCGCGGTGAATTTTATCAGTTGTTCCTTCTTGTATCAGCTATTTAGTAATTGATTCTTCTTTTATTTATCTTGCAACTTATGGACTTGTTAGGCCATATTATAAATATCCTTTTTGAATTTACTGAAAATTTTATAAGAAAATATTAAATAGTAGTTTAAAATTTTACAAGTTATTACGATAGATCCAAGTCTAATATTATGGGGAAGGGTTAATTTTTCAAGGGTATCTGTATCACTTTTTAAAATAGGGATAAAATTTAAGTAATAGCCTAAAAATGAAAATTTGTGTTACGGTCCAAAATTCAGCTAGTCATGATGGCACCTAACTCAACCCATTAGATAAGCCAATTAACAATAAACTAGTTCAAATGATATTTATTAAGAGAAAAAAATGATAATACAATTGAACTATTATACAAAGGATTTTTCAAAGACTGGTAGTACAAATCATGAGAGATTAGAATTTACAAAGTTGGTATGAAATAAATACATCATCTGTTCCAAATGTACATAAACAGATTTTTATAAATCTAAGGCTACCATGAACAAGAGGCAGCTACATCTGGAACGCAGGTGGGTCTTCAAATCCAGCTCTCATCAATTACAGCAACATTAGCATCCAATATCTGCATGCAAGGTACAGAAGTGTAGTATGAGTACAACCGACCCCATGTACTCAATAAGTAACAAACCTAACCTTAGGTTGAAAGTAGTGAAGAGATGGAACACCGTTCGGGGTCCAACACCAATAGCCAACAACAGTTCGTAACAACATAATGGAAGTAATAAAAGAAGTAGCTCAGAGATAAAATGCTCAGCTCGTTCACAGTTCCAGAAAAATAGGCCTGCTTTTCAAGTATATCAGTGAAAATCCAAATCCTTTACCGAAATCACCAAATTTATGAGTAAGTTTGAAAATTGTGATTTTTCTCAAAAACTTTTCAACAACAGATAAGATATTTCATTGTCAGATGTCATGAGGTAAATACATCTATATGCATACATGTCAATATGCAGGTGAAATCATTGTGACACCAAAAACCCGAGTGGCAGAAGGAAATGCATCTATATGCATGTATCTCAATGATGAGCTCATGCACTCACACACTCTCAAAGTACTCAATCTCACATTCCACTCACCATGCTCAATCACTCGACACACTCTGTCACTCAGTACTGTATAGGGCAGATCCACCCCAAACATAATAACTGATAGAAACTGCGCCCACTGTGGATGTGCAGACTCCGGAGGGACCGATCCAGCCCAAGCACTATAATAAGCCAAATCTTGGCATGAATCAAGAAAGCTTGATCCGCACAGACAACTCACGTGCTATAGTATCAATATCTGAATCTGCACAAACAACTCCCGTGCTGCACGGACAACTCACATGCTATAGTATCAATATTTGGATCCGCACGGACAACTCGTGTGCTATAGTATCAATATCCTCACAATCAAGCCCTCGACCTCACTCAGTCATCAATCTCTTCAGTCTCTCGGGCTCACAATGTCATGAAAAATCAGCCAAAATGATGATATGATGTATCAATAAATGGTAACAGAGATTGAGATATGATATGCAAAGGAATGCGTATGACTAAGTACGTAATTACAATGTAAACAAATAACTCAATAACAGAAATGACCTCAGTGGGCCCCAACAGGATAAGCATATAGCCTGGACATGATTTCTAGCATAAATTACAGCTCGAGTGCTCTAACACATAGAGCTCAGTAAAAATGTTCAGATAAGATAGCTATACAATTCTATGGAATCGACTAAATCACAATTCACACGGTGCACACCCACACGCCCGTCACCTAGCATGCACGTCACCTCGACATCAATCACATAACACATAATTCGGAGTTTCATACTCTCAGCACCAAGTTTAGAAGTGTTACTTACCTCGAGCAAACCAATTCCAATATCGAGCAAGCCAAGCGATGCTCACCGACCTCCGAACGGATCGAAACTAGCCAAAAGCAACTCAAATACATCAAATAATGCCAAAGGAAACAATCTCAATCGATAAAGATCAAATCCTTAATCAAAAGCCCAAAATCAATCCAAAAGTCCAACTCGGGCCCGCGCCTCAGAACTCCACGAAACTTATAAAATCTGACAGCACATTTTATTACTAGTCCAACCATACTAGTTTTGCTCAAATCCGACTCCAAGTCGATGCTCAAAACTCAAAAACTCACTCTATAAAACTTTAGGCCAAAACCCCTAATTTCTCTTTAAAATTCATAATCCAATTACCAAAAATGAAGATAGAATCACGAAATATAATCAAAATCAAGTAGAGAACACTTACCCCAATTCACATGGTGAGAATTGCTTTAAAAATCGCCTCAATCCAAGCCCCAAATCTCAAAATATCATAAAAGAGCCAAAGCCTCAAAATATATAAAGTCTGTCCAGCAATTTCACATATGGGGTCACATTGTCGCATCTGTGACCTCCGCTTATGCGAAGCCCTCTAAAGACCAGACTTCCGCACCTTGGATCATTCCCCGCTTTCGTGCACACGCAGGTGAGACAAACAACTCACGCTTCTGCGCCATACACCGTTTCTGCGGCTCAAAATTACCCTTATGCGGACGCATAGATGCGCCCATCATTCTGCCTCTGCGATCTTCCTCACCCAGCTCTCACCTCGCTTCTGCAACTCCGTTGTCCCTTCTACGACCATCGCATATGTACAAACTAGCCGCATGTGCAATCACACCAGATTCTGCCACCAGTTGCCTTAGCCAAAAATTGATCCAAACGATCCGAACTTCGTTCGAGCCACTCGGGACCCTGCCCGAATATACCAAGTAGTCCAATAACGCAGCGGGAACCTACTTGATGCCTCAAATCACACATAACAACATCGAAACGACAAATCACATCTCAAATCAAATTTAAATGAACTTTAAACTTTCAACTTCCAAAACTTCCGCCGAAACATATCAAATCAACTCGGAATGAACTCAAATTTTGCACACAAGTCCCAAATGACATAACGAAGCTATTCAAATTCCCAGAACCACAATCCGAACCTGATATCGTCAAAGTTAATTCCCGGTCAAGCTTATGAACTTTTCAAACCTTCAAATTTTCAACTTTCGATTAGCACCAAATCCTTCTAGAAATATCCAAATACAAATCTTGACATACACCTAAGTCCAAAATCATAATCCAGACCTAACGAAACCATCATAAGTCTGTTCCGGGGTCAAATTCACCAAAGTCAAACTTAGTCGACTCTTCCAACTTAAAGCTTCAATAATAAAATTCTTTCTTCCAAATCGATCACGAATAACCGAAAAACCAAAACCGACGATTCACACAAGTTATTTTACATCATTGGGAGCTACTCATGCCCTCAAACTATCGAGCAAAGTGCAAATGCTCAAAACGACCGTCGGGTCGTTACATGTGTAAATCAGCCCATTATAGTACAATGTTAAGGGTGACGTATATAAATAGTCCTCAAAATGAATGGTTTTGAAATATTATTTCTGCTAGCCCCATTGACAAGTAAATCAAGTGTAGCCCCTTACTTGCCTCATGGATAATAACTTTTGACCTTGAAGTTCTGCCCATCGAACAAGCGAGGGTCAAAAATTAAAAATCACCCGAAAAATATCATATTTCTGTAATCTATTGCAATGATAAGGGATGAAAAAATTAACCGGGTTCACTTTTTTGACTACCTATTAGAGTTTAGCTATATTTTGAATTGTAATGGTATAGTAGTCACTCTTCCCTTGCTAAACACTAAATACAATTCGATGTCCCATGAACATTTTTTGATTTTTGAGCATTTACTAGTGTAATATCCAGAAACGATTCTCGGAGTTCAAAATACTTGGATTTAAACCTTCGGGGTGAAACAATGTGAAAAAGATTCAAACTCCAGTAATCATTGTTAAGGTTTGAATATATAAAGGTTTAAAACTCAGTAATTGCTGCGTGGGTTTGAACCTAAAATGATTGTTTCATCTATGGTGCCTTTTTTGAACTCAAGAAGAATATCATATAGTTTCAGCTTGTGAAAATTAGAACTCCATGATTGTGTCATAGATTTCAAAATAAAGTATTTTTGAGTGAAACAATGTGAATATAATTTAAATCCCAGTAACCGTTGTTGAGGTTTGAACCTATATATGTTTGAATCCCAATAATCGATGACGGAGTTTGAACCTATAAAGGTTTGAACTCTAGTAATTATTGTCGGTCTTCGAACCTATGAAGGCTTGAACTCCAGTACAAACTCCAGTACAACATGCTGAAATTTTACCTTTCAAAGCTCTGAAGTCAAGTACCATGTATTTTGAGGTTATACTTATAGAGTGTTTTTGGAACTCCAGTATATTATATTAGAATTTTACTTGTACAATACTTGAAATCCAACACCAATTGTTGGAGTTCTTTAATGTTTTAGATAGGAATATTTTTTGGTGACTACTTTATCAATACAATTAAAAAGACGGTCAAAACTCTAATAGTCAACCCAAAAGGTGACTCTTTACCAATTTTACGCTTAAGGGACGGTCTAGGGTTAGCGTAGCCCAAAAGACACCTCATAATAATGACGGACCATATATGCAACATGTTATTAGTGAAAAAATAAAATAAAAATAAAAGCGTCTATTTTACAAGAGACGTTCTTTGACGTATGTCTACAAGTGTCTATAGCTTACATTACATTTCCTAATCATAGCACAGAACTGAGATGATACAAATCGAGACATCTATTAGCTCTCCAGATGCTTCTCTTATTGTTGGTCATTTTTGTTTATTGGGTGCCCTTCAATTTCTGAAAAGAAATTGGACCAAATTTAGATCCTAAACGTGCCGTGTGCTGCAGCCTTTTTCTTTTATTTTAGTGCAGATTTTGCACTAGATCTGCAGCTCTGCCTTTTAACTCAACTCGGATAAACCCCTAATATTCAAAAGAAGTAAAGCTACATCCCTTGTCACTACATCCTCATTCATCCTTTTCCTTTGCCTTTTTCTCTTTTGATGTCTTTGCCTTTTTCTCTTTGTTTTTTTTGTTTGTTTGACGAATTGAAACAACAAGGGGATGAATCTCAATGGATCATAGCTCTGTCACTTACAATGCTGTCGCGTATTTAAGTCGTTTATTCTCTTTATTTATTCACTACATACAATCGAATCAAAATTGTTTTAACAAAACAATCAGACATCCAAATCCTACCATTTATCCTTGTCATCCCCACATGCATTCAACTACTTTTTAACCCTTATTTCTCTTTTCTAGTAACTGTAGAGTTATTTACGGAAGAATTAGTGTTTAACTAGTGTGGGCTGGGAAGAAAAGTGGTGAAGAATCTCTGTATAATTTGGCATCAGAAACTCTAACTTTGCTCATCTTGTCTTCGCACCAATGCAACTGTTCATCATTCAGTTCACTCATTCTCAATACCCTTGACACCACTTTTAAGTCTATTAATCCCATCAATATCTCCATCTCTTCCTCTTCTTTTAATCTTCTTTTCCCCAAGCTGCATTTTCCTGACCGACGTAGATCTTTCACCCTTGACTTTTTCTGCACATCAAAATTATTTCAATTTTCAATTTGTTTTAACAAAAGAGAACAGATAATTAATATAGACAGATTTATACTTACCTTTTTGTTTACTTTCTTGAGCAAGAGGAGAAGAGTTGGGTCAGCAGAACCTCTTTTGTTTTTCCTAAACAAAGCTGCTATTAATACTTGGCAACGATTCTTCTTGTCCGCCTTAAGGAAATTCATAAATGTTCTGATTGCTTCTTCCATCATCCGAAGAAATGAATTTGAAGATATTCTTGAGCAAAAATCTTCCTGTCCTTTTTCCTCATCTGAATCTACTCAAAATTAGTAACAAGCATAACTAAAGATCATTAATTGTCAATTTGTCACAAAAGTATATTGATAAGAAGAATATGTATTCGTAGAAATTCCAAATTTTAAGTGTATTTTTTACACTGTCATAATTTAAACTCAGTACAAAAAACGGCTTACCTCGATATTCAGGAACTTGAAGCAACTTAGGAGCTAAGCATCTCATCCTAGCATAAATCTCAGGTCTCTTACCATGTTCATACGGCTCATTCTCAACATATCTTTGTAAAAGCACTTGAAATTGTTGAAATTGCTGAGCTATATATGCAGGACAACCTGGGTCCTCTTCACTCCGCGAAGCTCTTAGGTTTTTGAAGTATTTATAATTCCAGCTCAGCGCTTCCCATGCTAAGCATACCTATATATGTAGAGGCGTGTATATTCATGATTTAAATTTGAGGGATTAAGTATTTAATACTTGATTCAAAATTGAACCTGTTTAACTACATATAGCATCCGCATTTGCTTACTTGTGCTACATAAGCAGCCTCCAATTCGTGATACGCGTTTTGTCGAAAATCGGATGATTTCCTGTTCTTTGTCGCCAGATTATAGACAATCCTGTCTGATATTGATCTTGGACATGATTGAATGGATCTTAGTGATTCTGAAATTTGAGTTATTAGCTTCATTAGTCTAAAATAAGAAAACACATGGAAGAAATTAGATATTAATTGGAAAATGACAGTAGAAGATTAATGTGATAAATCCAGGGTGTTGCCTAGTGGTTGATGAATGCAAATCTTGGAGGCCAAAGTTTAAATCTAAGCAAAAACACGCCTAAGCCTTGTCAGCCAAAGTTCTTAATATTTGTGCTGATGTAAAGTAACAAATATCATATGGAATAGTCGAGGTGCATGCATGGTCCGATACCATTGTTTTTCTTAAAAAAAGAGAAAAGATAAAGCGGGTAAAGTAAAATATTATGTACCTGTTTCGTGGAGTTTTTGTACGCTGATTCTATCTAAAAATAGCATTTCTTCATCATATTTTTGGAAGACTGTGTAAGACTCCCATTTGGGGCAGCTTCTCCTTGAAGAAGAAGAAAATGGATCTTCAGAGTCTTTAATGGAGTTTCTCCATTCAGAGGAGCTCTTAGAAGTGGAGCCAACAGTATAAGAATCCCCATATATTTCATCAATATCATCCTTTTCTTGGAATTGGAATATTTTCTTGCTCTCTAATTTGGATGGTGCATAAACCAAGAAATTTTCCTCTCGACAAAGTAATTTATTACTCTTCTTAACTTTCTTCTCTTTCTTGGTTTCCCTACAACACCTTCCTGTATCACATAAGCAAGCAATTAAATATTTGAAAAATTTGCAGGAAAATTCGTAGTCGCTATTCTTCGGAACCTGCTTATTGTACACTAGCTAACAAATCACAACGGAGTTATTATCTACACTAGACAAATCCGGCGTGACTGAGCACGTGGAAAACTACTCACCCAACCTTTGGGCAATTTAAAGCTTTGAACGCCAAGAATTAACCACTTTGTTCTTTAATAGGATCAACAAATTAATACGTACCATGATAAATGTCGTTTGTTTCAGAATCAGAATCATAAGAATCCGAATTGAGAACCTTCTCTTCATCATTATCACTATGAGCAGATTTTGAAGCTGGTGATCCATAAATTGAGTCTCCTTCATCAGTTTCACAACTTTCTTTTGTACTCTGTTTCGCATAGCTAAATATCTGGTTTTCTTGATCAATTCCATTAGGCATGAACACCAATGTTTCACTCTCCTTAAATGTGTCTGCTACAAAATGATTTTCCTCCCCTTTTTCAGCATCATTATGATAATATTCATCTTCTTCGTCCGAAAACTGAGCAAATTCATATCCATTATCTCGATTCCTGCAAAAGTCCACAAATTTTCGTCACCATATATGAAAATTGAAAAATTCAAATTAAACGAAAAGGAGGGAGAAATTTGAAGTAGTAATAAATATATACCTCCAGAAAAACGGATTTCCACCGAGAAAGTAGAAAAGCTTGGCAAGTAAAATGGAAGAGAAGTAGGAGAAGATAAGGAAGAGTTGAAACGAACTCGAGACAATGTAAAACAACTTTGCAATAATTTCTTCAGAACATTGCATTGTTTTCTGGATGACAAGCGGCAAAGTTTTTTGAGTTTATTAGCGATTTCTCTTCTTTACTTAGGTAAAGCAAAACAAAGTAGCACTAAGTTTAAAAAGCTAAGGTCCGTCCTTTAATTGCTTTCCCGTATTTCCTTGTTTGTCAAGATGGTCTTTTGCTTTTCCTGTAGAGATTTACTTATATATTCCTTGCGCTTGATTATTTTCTTACCATACTTTGAGCAACGTAGTATCATTTTTTTCTTCTTTTGGATTCACTGATAACATAAATAGTTTCTAATTAGTGGTGTTTAACCTATTACTGGAGTTAGAACCGGCGCATGCGCGGACAATTTGACAGGATATTAATCTTATAATATTATGATCTAATATATCATATTATTTTAAGAAATATTAGTTGTTATTTTATTATTTATCGTAGTGTCTAGAAATATAACAAATCTATAAAAAATCAAATGATACACATTATATAGTAATCAAATAAATTTATCAATAATATTTTTGAGTATTATTTACTTACTTAATTTTATGAAATAAATTTAAAGCGTGGATAGAATCACATTATATTTATTATATGTCATAGATCTATTAATAATTGTAAT
This sequence comes from Nicotiana obtusifolia, assembly GCA_002018475.1. Taxonomy (NCBI): domain Eukaryota; kingdom Viridiplantae; phylum Streptophyta; class Magnoliopsida; order Solanales; family Solanaceae; genus Nicotiana; species Nicotiana obtusifolia. Next base: position 117,433 of record MCJB01048364.1, on the reverse strand, counting down.
AATTGCTATTTTATACTATTTTCAAAAATAAAGTAAATTTAATTCTTCTTCCCGTTTGTATTTAATATGAAAGTCTGATTTTTTTAATTAACATAAAACATAATAAATTTAATTATATCTATACTCTATAGTTTGAGCATTTATATCATAATTTTAAGAGCTTTCTAATCTAGAATTCAAATAGTCTTTTTCTTTTCATTTTTAATAGTAAATTCTTAATAATTTTCTTTAATTTTGCTATTTTTTATCTAATATATACTCTTATTACGTTTTATGTGACTCATTAACTTGTAACTTTATTTAATATCATTATCAACTACTATTCTTTAATATAATATAGATAAATATATAATTTTTTTAATCATAAAATAAATATTATGTTTTGAAAATATTGCATATCATGTCAACCACCATTTTTATCATCTTACTAATTAATGCATATTATGAAAATTACGGATTTGGCTCATCTCCAGTATAGTATCCCTCCATTTATCGGTGTACATCTACTTTAATAGCATATGTCCTCTTTCAAATCTAAAGACTAAGGTTTATTTAGATTAAACAACCCCTAAATTATGGTTAAAACTAAAAAATCCTATATTTAATCCTTTCTTTATAATTAGCAGCACATCATCCGAGAATTTCGTAGGCCACAACATCAGTTTGGTGGCTCAATTACCAGCAAAGAAAGAAAAAAAAAAAAAATTACCAGCAAAGATTAAACCTTTTTCATGAATATTTTTATTATTTTTTTCATGAAACAAATCTCCAAATCGTTAACTTTTCTTCCCCCGAATACCAAGCCCTTCAATTGAAATATTATTTCAATTGAAATATTATTTTCAGTCATCAAAACAGTTTCTTTTCTGTTCTTGCGCCTTTTTTTTTTGTTTCTTAGAAACCAAATAAGTTTACTATATTGTGTTTCTTGTAGTTGACAATTGCATTATTAAATTTTTTTTGTTGAAGTTGATGTGAAGAAGAAATAACGAAAAAGCAAATTGCTACTTGAGAAAGAAGAAATAATTGAGAATAAAAGACTTGAATAAGAAAAACTTCAATGAGATTAACATTGTAAATGATTTAATCTTTTGTTTTTCTTCATTTTTGCGCCAACAAATCATCTCTATGATAAGAAAATAGTTCTCCAACCAGAACGAAATCCCCGATTTTGGATGGATGATTTCTCTTTCCAATTTGATATACCCAATAAGCAAATGTTTAGTTTAACAACGGTTAAGAGATTGTTTAATCCAGATAACCTTGGCCCTTGGATCTGAAAGAGGACATGTGTCATTAAATTAGATGTATACTGGTAGAAATAGAGAGATATTGTACGGGAGGTGAGCCAAATCCGAAAATTACATATAATTGCCTTGTAAGTGATATTCTTGTATAAATATATTTACATTTTATATAACTTAAATTCCTTTTTTTCTTTCTTTTTTTTCCCCTTATAGGTAACCATCTTTGGTAGTTAAGAGAAAAAAACAAAAACGAAAAAGACATTCATAGACTTGATAATTGTAGAAATTAATGAGATTTTTAAGCCATATGAACTAAAATTTAAAACAAATACATAATTTGAACTAAAATTACTATATTCAAGCCAAAAGGCACTTCGTAAGGCGAATTTCAAAAATTTTAAACCTGATTAGATTCTATAAACAAAGATGGAAAATTAGATAGGAAATACTTGATTGGCTTTCTAGGAAATCTATTTGTAAGGTAGGCAGCTTTAATGAATAAAAAGAAGAAAATAGTTGCATCAAAAGTACATAAAACTTGTTCTATAGCGAATTGTTAAAGCCCAAATTCTGAGATGACAAGAAAAGCAATCAGCCATCCTCCATAGTAAAGCACAATAAATACAAAAATAAAAGAAGAGACCAAAACCCAACCACACGCATCTGAATACCCATGTATCTTTCTCTTTACAAAAGAATTATTAGGATACTCTGCTGCAGGCTAATTTTAAAGCCAAACATTATGAAAAACATACATACGGAAGAAAGAGCCAACGCAATATATAATTAACAAGACATTTTAAGCTTCTCATATGGGCTTTTATTCTTACGATTTAATATGATTAATATTTAAACGAGTAATATATTTTAATTTGTTATAAGAAATTATTTACTGTATTTTTAAAATTAATCACTGAATAGGTAAATTATAGAGAGTCATTTATTATTATTTGTCATCTTAATTAACTTGATGACATAAAAAAGGTACTGACGAGAGCGAGAGTACACAAGTTAAACTCTTAAATATATGGTCTATTGTCTCTAACTTGGCCCCAAAGATTTGTCAGGATATGCTTCACGCTACGATTACGAGTAGTATGTTGAAGTTCTTTAATTTGTGGGACAGCATCCTATCCTAACCGTGCTTAATGCACTGAATAAGATCCTTAAAATAAACAAGTCAAAGGTTGACTAATTGACTCCAACACTTCCACATATGCCGGTTACACATGTAGGTTTGCAATTATACAACGTTGATTCTATAGAGAAGACACCTACTTTGTATCCCACAAAAAGAAAATTAATACGGAGTAGTTAAAACTAAGAGCCCATTTGTTCATGAATTTTTTTTTTTTTTTTTGAAAATCAATGCTTAGCTATAAAATTTTTAATTTTCACTTGAAGATAAATTTTGAAATTTTTTAAAAATTTGAAAAACTTCAATAAACTATTTTCTTTTAAAATTTTCACTCAGATCATTTATAAAAATTCAAAAACAACCCAAAATTATATTCATGTCCAAACATAATTCTAATTTTTAAATTCTTTTTCACTTAAAAGAATTTTCACCTTTTTTGAAATTTTACAATTCTTATGTCCAAACGCCCACTAAAAGTAGTTGGTCAGTCATGCACATAAAGCTAGACTAAAACTTCAACTAAAATTTACGGTGAAATTTCAAAAATACTTCTGATGTGAAAAACAAAGTAGTAAAAGTGTTTCTGATAGCTTACAAAAGCAAAAAATAACAAGAAAAATTCAGGTTGAAATTGGAGTTCTATAAATGTAGATCGTAGAGAATTATGAGTAGGTGTCATTATACATAATGGTTGAACGAATAGAGAGCACGCTGAATAAAGACCAAGATATATATATATATATATATATATATATTCTTCTATTATATAAAAGAGGCAAGTTGGTCGACCAAGGGTAAAAGAGTAATTTCATATTTCTATTAAAATTGCTATTTCTATCAGTGCTGCCTATAGAAACAGGCGACTACAACAGACTCTAGAAGCACCCTTCAATCTTTCTCATTCCGAAAAAACAGACGCGAGATGACTCTTTTATTCCAACAATCTTCATTAGTTTATGCTACCCTTTCACTTCTCTTCGTCTTCTCAATTGGGTCTAGCTAACTTTGGTATGTTTTTCTTTTAATTTTTGCCCAAATCGTCTTACCGTTCTCTTCAGATTTTTTAACTTTATGACTGAAATTCTGCCTAACTGTAACAACTCGACCGATCGTTTTGAGCTCTAGCGTGTCGTTCGGCGGTTTGAGGCCTTGAGTAGCTTCACTTTAGGAATTATGACTTGCACGTGTGGTCAGAATTGAATTTCGGGAAGTTCGAGATTGATTTGAAAAGAAAATTCTAAATTCGGAAGCTTTAAGTTGAAAAATTTGGCTTAGGTGTGACCTTTGAGTAAACAATCTTGGATTCGGGATTTGAAGGTTTCTATAGGTTCGTATGATGATTTCGGACTTGGGCGTATGTTCGGGTTGAGTGCCGAGTGGTCCAAGAGTATTTCGGCGCTTATTACGGAAGATTGGTATTTTGAAGGTTTAAGAATTCCCTAGTTTGGGTTGAAGTGAATTTTGATGTTATCGATGTCCGTTTGGGATTCCGAGCCTGGAAATAGTTCTGTATGGTGATTTGGTCCTAGAAGCGTATCCGGACATTGATTTTGAAGTCCGTAGGTCGTTTTGGCGTCAATTGGCGAAAGTTGAAAATTGGATAATTTTGGGATATTTGATTGGGAGTGATCTTTTGATATCGGGGTCGGATTCCGATTCCGGAAGTGGAAGTAGGTCTGTAATGTCAATTATGACTTGTGTGCAAAAGTTGAGGTCAATCGAACTTGATTAGATAGGTTTCGGCGTCGATTATAGAAGTTTGAAGTTCTAAAGCTCACTAAGCTTGAATTGGGGTACGATTCGTGATTTTAGCATTGTTTAATGTGATTTGAGGTCTTGAGCAGGTTCATGGACTGGCTGGTGTGATTGGACGAGGTCCGGGGGGCCTCGGGTGTGATTCGGGGTGGTTTTGGACCAAGTTTGGCCGAGTTGCTGCTGCTGATGTCTGGTGTCTGATTTTGTTCTTCGCGAACGCGAAGGTGTTTACGCGTTCGCGAAGAAGGATTTGTTGGTTGCTGACTTTTGTGCTACGTGTTCGCGATTAGGGCATCGCGTTCGTGTAAGGTAAGAAGGTGAAGCCAAACGTTTGCGATTAGGGCATCACGTTTGCGAAAGGGAAACTGGGCTGGTGAGAATTTTAGCCTTCGCGTTTGCGAAGGTTCGCCTGGTAAAGCATCGCGTTCGCGAGCTGTGACTCGCCTTCGCGAAATGCAGTTTTTGGAGCTGGAGATGGATTACTTCGCGAACGCGAGGGACTTGCTGCGTTCCCGAAGAAGGTCGCCTGGGCAGTGTATAAGTTAGCAAAACGGGTTTTGGTTCATTTATTCTCAAATCTTCCATGGGAGCCGAGCTTATGGCGATTTTGAGGGAGCTTCTTCGTCACTCATCAGTAGGTAAGTTATTCCTTCACATTGTGAGTTAAATACATGGTTTATATATATGGATTTGTACATAAAACTAGTAGAAATTTGTGATTTTGGTAGAAAACCTAGAAATTCATATCTTTGGATTTTGACTACGAAATTGGACATGGAATTTGGAATAAATTATATATTTGAGTTCGTGGTGTTATGGGCAACGATTATATTCGAAAATTTTCAGAATCGAGCACGTGGGCCCGTGGGTTGATTTTTGTAGACTTTTCGAGCGGAGTTGAGAATTGTTTAAATTGATTAATTATGGGTATTAAAGTATCTTTTGACTGGTTTGCACGTTGCTTGAATAGTTTTGGATCGACGGGCTTTGCTTTAAGGTGTTAGAGAGGCCATAGAGTCGGTTTTTGGAACTTCGGAGCGAGGTAATTCTCCTGTCTAACCTTGTGAGGGGGAATCAACCCCTAGGTGATATTTATTGTTATGTGCAACTAGTTGTGGGTGCTACGTGCGCACGAGGTCACGAGAGTCCGTACGTAGCTTTAGCATGTTTATGTCCGGGTAGACTTAGGATGTTATCCTGTAATATTTGAATTATTTGAACTCATGTTGCTGGCATTAATTAATCGAAGTTATAAATGAAATTGATTTAGAAATAATTATATGTATACTAGGCCAAGCCTTAACACTTTGAGTTGTGGGCGAGTTACTTGAGAAACGATAAAGATTATATCCATTTTGTACTCACGTACGGTGTTGTAAATACGTGTATCGTAATTCAGTAACTTCCTTCCTTTTCTTGTGGATCGGGCCGAACGCCTCGGCAGTATATAGATGCATCTAAGGTTCGTGCCGTTCATCCCTCGGCAGTGTACATTATTCTAGATCGGACCGAACGACCTCGGCAGAATCGTGCGTTATATCGCTTGTAGCACGAATATTCACGAGTTAACCTCTCTATTGATGCCTGACATTTTTATATATTACTCCGGATTTATTTGATGATGACACTTGACAAATTTTCAGAGATATTAAGGTAGAATACAAGATTGAGAACTTATACTTTAAAGGAAATAATTGGAATTTTTTTTTTTGAGATTTACAAATTTACTTTAATATTGCTGTGCACTTCATATCTGTTATGGATTATTATATTATATGCTTGGACCTTTAGTAAGTGTCGATGTCGACCCCTCGTCACTACTTCTCCGAGGTTAGGCTAGACACTTACTGGGTACGCGTTGATTTACGTACTCATGCTGCACTTCTGCACTAAATGTGCAGGATCTGACAGGTTTATTGATGACCACCTTGGCGCATAGGCGCACCTATTGGGGAGACTTCATGTGAGCTACATTCCAGGCTACACATCGCAGTCCACCGAGTCTCCATTGTACTATTTATTTTATTCTGTCTTATTACATTCGAGACAGATGTTGTAATATTATCATACTCTTTAGAAAATGCTCATACACTTGTGAGACCGGATTTTGGGAGTTCCTTCGGGTTATTTATCATTGAGGTTCATGTAGATGTTTTATTCACTCTGTAAATTCTATTTCATACTGTACAATTAAGGAAAAATTAAGATTTCAAGATACTAAAATGAGTAATAGAAGTGGTAAATCACCGTTGGCTTGCCTGACTGCAGCGTTAGACGCCATCACGACCTATAGTAGATTTTGGGTTGTGACACTAACCCTCTTCAATTTTCTCCGGCCTTCATTTTCTTCTAAATTTTTTAATTTGTTTAATCTGTCATCAGCTAAAAACGGTTTTGATTTTTGCACAATTCAGACACTAGATATTTTCGTTTTTATGCATGTTAATGTGTCAAGAGAGAAGCTGTAATGGATTTTCTTTTCAGAATTTTGAGTATAATTCTTCTTTTGCTACTTGATATCATCTTACGGCTCCTACTTTTTTTGCTGATGTTTCATATTGGAAAACTTATGCTCCTTCTCTATTCTTTGTGCACAAATTTATTCATCTTGCACTAAACTTTGTGGAAGTACTGACACTTAAATTTTGATGTGCATTTGGACAAACTAGCCCCTTTTTGTAGAAGTACAACAAATAGTGTCATTGCCATGTCTGCATGTTGTTCTTTTCTCTTGCATTTGCTTTGTTTATTGCTGATATTAAGGATTTGTTCGTTTATTCATTTCAGGTCTTCTTAATCATAATCAGACGCATTATCAATTCATTTCAGGTCTTCTCTCAAAGATTAATTATGTAATTATACAATATATTGTGTGTTCACATAAATTATTTTTTTTGTGATATATGCCAATGAAATTCATTTTACAGTTTACGTATTGTATATCCATATTAATCAATATTAAACATGTAGTTAAAATTTGAGTTTAGTATCTTTTTCAAGCCTCGATCTTTAGAAAAATATTCAGGGCTTGAAACAGCTAATAGGGCTTTTTTTTACTCTATTTTGTTTGCGGAAAAATGATCACTTAATTGAATATATTTTTATAATGTACAAGTTTAGTTATTTGTATTGAATGATGCTAACTTATCTGGCAGTACTTCTTTGTGCTTACTTATTGTTTTTTCTAAGACTTTTTCTTTCTACCCAATTCTACTACCTTAAAGGATCAGTACCAAAGGGTGCATAATCTATTCCGAATCCTTTAGAAATCAGCCCCTCTCTATGCTAATTTAGACCTAACTGAATATAGAAACTTTTGGGTTCTTTTGATATGGTGATTGCTTATACAGCTCTATCTAAAGTATAACACCCCAAATCAGAAGTTGCAGCATGTTAGTCTAATGAAAGTTATCACAAGATGATAGCACTTTGAAAACCCACAAAAACCTAAAAGCATTGTCTTAAAATTTTGAGATAGACCCATCCTATGCTAAAATAGATGAATATTTGGACAAAAATTCCCTATATATGCTTTGATAAACAATGTTGCTGGTTTAGAGCTTTCTTTCTAAAATCGAGAAAATAAGGTCACGTCAAATTGATTTGTTTCCTGATTACTAAAGTATATAATACTCCTTAATGAGCACTGCAATTGTTTTGGAGGAGAGGGAAGAGTTAGAGTTTTAAAATTCTCTTTTTGGTTTGTGTACGTAAATTTTATTTCAAGGATCATGTAATATTTTATTTTTGATAGGTCTAGCCGTATTAGTAATATCCTTGTGTGTTGTTAAGTCTGTTTGGCAGCTATTTTAGCTGAATAGAAGTTTTTTCGATGTTAAATGTGTACAAGGATAAAGATGGTCTTAAGTTAGCATCTACGGTTATGTCTTAAATAAGAGGTGGACAAGAACAGCAAAGGTGACCGTGCAGCCAGGGATTAGGATTTAGCAGCTCGTGGATGACATATCAAGAAGTCAGGTATTCTGATGATATCTGCATTTGAAACAAGTATAGGAGTTTCACTAATTTATGGTTCAAGCCACCATAATACTCAGCTTGAATATCTCGATTGGATCTTTAGTTTATCTACATTGTTCAAAATGTGCTATAGATTATAGAAGTAACTATATTGAAGTTACTCATTTTTAATAGAGCATTTTTGCTATAACTGCAAAAAAATTATTTACTTTATGACCGTATACTTGGTTATAAAAGCAACAAATAGGTGTTGACACTCTCTTTTTATTGTTTCCCCAGTCTTCTTTTCGCCCTTTGCCCCAAACTTTAGTCTTAGCATCCTTTGGATCTTCAATTACTTACATTATGTTAAGGTTAATTTTTTTTTGAATTTAACAGTGGTTGTGATAGAAACTAAGGGTCTACCAAACTATATAAAGAACTAAGTTATCTATTAGTTTTCACATAAATATACACACACAACAGTAAGTAAATAACATAATAGAATTTTACGTGAAAAACTCCCAGCTCACGGGATAAAAAACCACGACGTACACTCGTAGGATTTCAACTTCACTACCGAGCAACTTCAAATTACAAACTATTGTAACCTAGGAATTAACTTCTTAATCCCTCACTAACTTGTAATAACTCTATTACAAGCCCCATTTTAATCACTCTATTATAAAGCTTACAACTCGACTAACTCTAGTCAATACACAAACACAAAGTTTATGATTTTACAAAAGGTTTCCTACACAATGCTTCTAACTAAGCTAAGTAGGAATTACAAGTAAATCACTTTAACAAAGGTGCAACACAACTAAGGACATATAATGACTCAATGCAGGAAATTGGTCCTTTGTTATGTTGCTCTCTGTTCTTGACGCCTTGAATGTCACTTGCAGGATGGCAACACACTTGCGAGAGAGCTCGATGAATTATAGAATGCGCAAGTGTGTTGTTTTTCCTTTGCTTCATGTTAATATTACATAGGTGACATAACTTGAATGATGTAAGCATGTTTGGTACAATCTAAGCATGTTTGGTGCAAGGGCATTCCCCATAAAGTGACTGCTATAATGTTGGCACTGTTGTGTGTGTGCGGAGAAACAGTTGCAACAACTATACAGCTGCAGGGGTTTACTGGTACAGTCAGCAAGGGAATTGATGTCCATCTGCTCCTTTTGTTGTTTCTTTGACTCTGGATGTTGGAGCATGTCCCAGACTTGCGATTTGTTGATCTGGAGTACTTTGAGGATGTGGAGCAGGTTCCTAATCTGGTTCTTAGCATTAAGTTTGTTAGATCATCAAAACATAACTAGGCACTTAATTTATCAATTTTCCCCTTTTTGATGATGACAAAATTGTAACTGAAATTTCCCCTGAACCTGTGCTTCCCCCTCAATTAATTTTTCCCCTTTTGACATCATAAAAAGATTAGTCACAAGCAATAATCAAAAAGAAGTCTAGCCTAGTTAACTCATGCCACATGTGTGCACACAAACATGAATGAAAACAGAGCAGAGGAGCAAGTATGCATAGCAAAAAGGACACGGTATTCATTAATTTTGGAAATAAATAAGGAGCAGTACCATTGTTACAGAATCATCCACAAAATAAAACAACCAGAAAAAAATACCAGCCACTAAACATGTTTAAACAAAGCAGACCAAAACAGAGCTAAGACAAAGTAAACTTGACACTGGGAAGGAAACGAGCTTAAGGAGCACTGGAAGGGGAAGGCAGAGATGCAGAGGCAAGAGTTCTAAGGAGGATATGCATTCGAGCATTTACGAACCCATGCTCATTGAGTAACCTCTCCTTCAGGTCCTCGACCTGTTTCCTAATATCAACATTCTCTTTGGTTAGACGAGCAACCTTTGCGCCTTGTGTGCTACTGGAACCAGGTGCCTCCTGGGCCTGACTAAGCTGTCCCTTAAGGATAATATTCCTTGCCTTCAACTTCCTTATCTCTTCATTGGCAATATTCTGAGCTTCAATTAGTTAAGAGATAGTGGAATTGCTGCCAACCCCTCTTTTCTTATCGACGCACTCACACTCTTCTAAGGTGGTTTTGGAGAAGCTCTGCTTGCGAGTACCCACCGTAGCCTTTCCCAAAGGGACATTGAAGAACTCAAATACTTTGGTGAGTAGAAACCCATAGGGCAGCCCATGATTACCATCCTTAAAATCTGCCACTTTCTTCATGTGCTCAATCATGATACCTGGTAGATTTATAGTGGAGTATGCATCCAGTGCTTCCATGAGGAACATGTCTGCTCGTGATGTAATGGAACGCCTTTCTGTACGAGGGAGCAAAACCTTATTCACCATCTCGAATAACAGTTGGTATACTGGAAGGAGAGCCTTCTTACGTACCCGTTCCCCCCTATTGCACTGCATCATCCTTCAAAATGGCATTTCTGAAGTTTGAAGAACAAGTCCCCTTAATGGAGGATATTCCGTCAGTAGGCACACCCAAGATGGTTCCCAACGCAACTTCATCCAACACAAAGTCAACCCCATTCACCTTTTTGCACATATTGTCATCCTCAATTGTGAAAAATCAGCATAAAAACTGCGCACCTCTGCCTCATACACTTTAGGACTCTCATTTGTGAACAAATGTGTCCTCTGTTGAAAGTCATAGATATCAACCAGTTGGCGTATTCCAGGCATGCCAAGAATATTAGGGGCAAATGTTCTGCCTCACAACACTTTCTAATTTCTCAGATTTTCCCTTCCTTCATTCTTGGCCACACCCACCTTGGCCTTCTTGGAGGAACCAGGTTCCTTATTGGCACCAGCCTTCCGTTTCACTAATTCTCTAACACTTTTTCTTTTCTATGCAGATTTCTCAAACACCTTCTCAGACACAGACTTTTCAGACACTGTCTTTCCAGATTCCTCATCCACTTTCTCTCCAAACTCTCCCACTTCAACATTACTAAATTCCATCACTTTCACAGATGACTCTATTTCTAGATTTTTTAATAGCAGGTTTCTTGGAGGACTTACGGATTAAGGGACTGGGTTCCTTATCTACCTCGTCATCAATGTCAACAACAAGAGCTTTAGGCACTACCTCTTTATGTACTAACTTGCCACCCTTCATCAACCGCCTCCTCTTCTTTTCTTCCTTACTTTTCTTCATCACTGACTCAAGAGCTTCCTTCCTTTGCAGCCTAGTAGTAGGTCTTTTAGGAGTGGAAGTTTTGGGAGTTTCCCTTCTACTCCTAGAACTAATAAAGCTTGCAAGATCCATATCGTCATAGTCTTCTTCACTATCCACATTTTCTTCCTCGGACAGAGATCTCATCTCAGGAGCAAACACTGGTCAACGGCGCAGCATAGAAATGAGGAGAGGGAGCGGGATCAGTACTAATCTAGGGTGCTTTTGAAGAACAAGGGGTTTCATCCCAAGCAGGAGCAGAGGGATCCTCTTGGGTGGAGGGATCAGGTCCCTCATGTGGTTCCCCAGTAGTACTATCAGGTGCCAGATTTTCGACAGGCACTAGTTCCCTTCCCTCTTCTAGTAGACTATCACCTTCTCCCTAAGAACCATTGGTTTCAGACACACTTTCATAACCACCAACCACACATCCCTCAGCTGCGATTGACAACATAGTCTCTATAGCCTCTTGTTCTTTTCACCCCAAAGTAAAATCAAAAGGCACATGCTGTATAATACCTGTAGAATTGGCAACATCCAAATCGAGGTCTGGGGTAGTCATCGCTGAGTCATCACCGGTACGAACCATACCTTGTTGTGACTCAAAACTTTCTGCCACTTGTAGACTGGAGACTTCCTTATTTTCTTCTTCCTCTACTATTCCTTGTTCAACCATTTTTTCTGGCGAGGCAGAAGGAGAGGTCTTAGCCACAAATCACTTAGGATTCGAAGTTTTGTGACTCCAATGAGAACCAGAACTTTATTGGGTTGGAGAAGAGGCAGTGGTTGGTTGGGAATCTTGCTTAGGGTTTGAACTGAGAGGCGTAGGATACTTAGACTCTGTCACTGGTGCTTCAAGAGATGAAGATATAGTGGGGATGATGCTGGGGACATATGAGGCTTCGAGATGCTCAGACATTATGGAGTGTAGTGAGATTTTATGAAAGAAGAAAGTGTTTGGTTGTTGAGAGAAAAGGGAAATTTAGGCTTTTTGATGTGAACAGTCGTGAGAGTGATAGTGTTCGGGTTTATTTAAAGGGGGTGAGGGACCGGTTAGGAACGGGGATTATCTGGGTAGATGGGTCATTTCGTAACGGGTAGGACGCTTGGGTTCCAAAAAGGGAGAGTGACATGGTAATGACATGTCACCTTTTTTAGCCATTAAAAAAATTATGCATGAGAGTACAAAGGAACTACTAACCTGTGTCAAAGGAACTAGGTTCCCTGACATATTTTGTAAATGTGCGCCTCATCCTTTTACTAAAGTGCAATACCATTAGTTCCTTGTTTGCTTTGTAATTGCCATGCGTGTCTACCTGTAACGGTATAGAAGTGAGTTAGACCTTGCTAGAAAATTTTAGCTATTTTACCTGTTCATTTCTTTCATTGCCAATCATCGAGGGACCAGGTTCTCGGCTTGATTTTATTAACCCAAGTACCAAACGATTCTTTTCAAAGTGCTCTATGCTCAGTGCTTTAGTGAAGATGTCTGAAATTTGATCTTCTGTGTTGCAGAACTTCATGCAGATAAGCCCTTTTTCAACATTATCTCTGAGAAAATGATGTCGCACATCAATGTTCTTTGTTCTCTTATGTTGAACTAGGTTATTTGCTATGTTGAGAGCACTGGTGTTGTCACATAGTAACGACACATAATCAGAAAACACACCAAAATCTTCTAGCTGCTGCTTGATCCACAGCAGTTGAGCCCAACAAGAGGCAGCCACCACATACTTAGCTTCTGCAGTTGAAAGAGCCACTGAGTTTTGTTTTCTTGTACCCCATGAAATTAGACACGAACCCAGAATATGTGCCATGCCAGAAGTGCTTTTCCTGTCCACCAGATAACCAGCATAATCAGCATCATCATACCCGATCAAGTCAAAATTGTCTCTTGAAGGATAGTAGAGAACCAGGTCCTGCATTCCTTTGAGATACCTCAGGATTCTCTTAGCAGCCTTTAGATAAGACTCCTTTGGATTAGATTGAAACCTGGCACAAAGTCCCATTCTGAAAATGATATCTGGTTTGCTTGCTGTGAGATACAGGAGTAACCCAATGATACCTCTGTACATGGTCTCATTCATAGGGAACCAGTTTCATCCATGTCCAGACGAGTGACAGTGGAAATATGAGTATTAATGATTTTTGAGCTTTCCATTTCAAATCTCTTCAGAAGCTCTTTGATGTACTTCTGCTGACTTATCGTTGTGCCCTTAGGAGTTTGTTTGACTTGCAGACCTAAGAAGAAATTCAGTTCCCCCATCATGCTCATCTCAAACTCGCTTCCCATGAGTTTTGCAAACTCTTCACACAAAGAATCATTTGTTGCACCAAAGATTATGTCATCAACATAAACTAGCACAATGAGCAGGTTCCTCCCCCGTTTCTTCATAAACAGGGTGTTATCGTTTTTCCTCTTGTAAAGCCATTTCCTAGGAGAAATTTGGATAGCCTCTCATACCATGCGTGACGAGCCTGCTTCAGCCCATATAGAGCTTTGTCAAGTTTAAAGACATGCTCAGGATTCTCATGACATTCGAAGCCAAGTGGTTGCTTGGCGAAGACTTATTATTTAAGAAAACCATTCAGAAATGCACTTTTGACATCCATTTGGAACAGTGTAAATTCCATATGAGATGCAAAGGCTATGATAATTCTGATGGCTTCCATTCGAGTAACTGGAGCAAACTTTTCATCATAGTCAATTCCTTCTTCTTGATTGTAACCTTGAAATAATAGCCTTGCCTTGTTCCTTGTTGTGTTTCCAAACTCATCAAGTTTTATTTCTGAATACCCACCCGGTTCCTATAACAGTTCTGTCAGCAGTTCGAGGAACCAGGCGCCATACACTGTTTTTCTCAAATTGATGGAGTTCATCTTGCATAACAGTAATCCAGTCAGCATCTTTCAATACTTTCTTGATATTTTTGGGCTCAACTTGAAAGAGAAAAGCTGAGAAGGCAAGTGAGTTTCTTGACTTTGATTTGGTTTAAATCCCTGAGTCAAGAGGAGTGATCACATTTTGAAGGGGGTGTGAAACTTTTGTGCTTCCAGTTAGATACCTGAATCTCATTGTGAGAGGGTTCAGGTATTTCTGAATGTGACCCATGGTTGACATGAGTCTCGCTTCTCAGCTCAGCATCTGGGGTTCCTTGCAAAACATCAACAACTCTGTTCTCAGCTTCAGTTGTTGTGTTTGAGGAACTAGGTTTCTCTACATCAGCTGGAGATACAGTTGCATCATCTTCATTTGATTCCTTGTCGTGACTCATTATGTCAGTCTGTCCATTTTCCATATCAATGACTTCACCAGGAACTGTTGATTGCTCTCCGTCTTGATCAATCTTATCATATGACTCTTTCCCACATAGGTGGTGTGATTCATCAAAGATCACATGTATGATTTCATCAACATATTGAGTTCTTTTGTTGTAGACCTTGTAGGCTTTCCTTTGTGATGAATAGTCTAGAAAGATTCCTTCATCACTTTTGGCATCAAATTTTCAAGCGCTTCCTTGCCATTGTTGAGGACAAAACATTTGCAGCCAAATGTTCTCAAATGTGTTAGCTTGGGTTTCCTCCCGTTAAACAATTCATATGGAGTCTTGTTCAGGAGGGACCTGATCATGCATCTGCTCACCAAATAGGATGCAGTGTTAACTACTTCTGCCTAGAAATTTTAGCAATGCCACTGTCAATCATCATTGTCCTTACCATGTCTTCAAGAGTCCTATTTTTTCTTTCCGCAACAACATTTTGTTGAGGTATTCTTGGAGCTGAAAAATTATGACTTTTGCCATTTTCAGCACAAAATTCGTCGAATTTTGCATTATCGAACTCTGTGTCGTGATCAGATCTTATACACACAACATTGTGACTCAGCTTCATTTGGATCTTCTTCACAAAGGCAACAAACACTGAAAAAGTTTTATCCTTTGTTTTAAGGAAAAAGGTCCAGGTGAATCTGGAGTAGTCTTCCACTATAACAAAAATATACTTCTTTCCTCCTCTACTTGGCACCCTCAAAGGTCCACACAGATCCATGTGGAGAAGATCAAGTGGCCTTAAGGTGCTGACTTCCTTTTTGGGCTTGAAAGTAGACCTGACCTGCTTTCCTTTTACACATGCATCACACACCTTGTGATCTTTGAAACTTGATATTGGTAGACTACGAACAAGGTCCTTCCCAACCAATTTGTTCAGTAACGTAAAGCTGGCATGACCCAATCTTTTGTGCCATAGTTCAGCATCATCATCTACAACACTCAAACAAGTGAGATCTCCATCTTGGAAGGACTCAAAATCAGTAGCATAGATGTTTTTGTATCTTTTTGCCACGAGGACCACTTCACCAGTCACAAGATTTGTGACTGTGTGCAGATTTTTGACATAAATTCCTCTTTGTTTCCTTTTTTGCAAATTTGGGAAACACTCAGTAGGCTATATTTCAAGCCGTTCACATAATACACGTTTTCAATTGAGTGAGTGACTTCCCAATTCTTCCTACTCCCAGATATATCCCTTTTTGCCATTGCCAAAGGACACACTCCATCCTTGCAGAGCTTTGAGTGAAAGGAAATCATCGATCCTTCCAGTCATGTGTTTAGAACAACCACTATCCATGTACCATTTTTGGCTGCTTTCTTTCACTGTTTCCTGCACAAGAAAATCAAGGATTAGACTTAGGACCCCAAACAAGTTTAGGTCCCTTGTAATGAGGAAAAGAATGAATTAAACTTCTTTTTGTCCAGGCTGGCAGTACACATTTTTTGCCATAAGGACCAGGTTCCTTAGCAGAAGTTACCTTTTCAGCAAACACTTTATTTTTCTATTGAGATTGTATTCTAGCCTTGCAAGTTTCTTTAAAGTGACCAGTGTTCCTACAGTGGGTGCAAAGCCAGTTATCAGGGACAGTAACATACTTGCTATGTGGACTGTGAATAATCTTTTCCTTTTGAAATTCGACTCCGTGCCTGTTCCACCCTTGCTAGCATACATGGAAGTAATTGTATTAGAGGACCAGGTCCACCTTAGAGATTTTTCTAGGTCACTTTTAACTCTTCCTAGATCATCTTGAAGTTGTCTGTTTCTTTCAAGTTTAGCACACAGACTAGATTTCACAGATTTGAGTTCCTTTTCAAGTCTAAAGTGTGCCTCACTTGAAACTTCCTTTCCTTTTTTGATAGTCCCAGAACTATTTCCTCTTTTTAATTCCTTTATTGTTTCCTTTAGGTCAAGGACTACTATCAACAGGTCATCTCTCTCATTTTCTACGGCTTCAACCTTATTAATTAGAACATTTTTTTCTTTTATTAGATCCTCGACAGTCTCTTTTAGGTCAGCCACTACGATTAACAGATCATCTCTCTCATTTTCTACATCTCCTAGTTCCAAAGTTAAAGTATTTCTATCATTTATGGATTTTTGTAAGCATTAATTAAAACGTTTGCCAAGGATATAAGCTTTTTCCGAGAATAAGACTTTAGATTTCTTTGAACATCTAGAAAGTTTACCTCATCATCATCATTGTCAGATTTTGCCATCAAGGCAAAGATAGAATCACAATCAGCTGCTTCACTTTCAACTGCCATCATGAGGTGTCACCTTGTGCATCATCTTTTCTAGATTCACTGGAAGAGTCTCCCCATGTAGCAAGATCTTGTTTCACAACATTGTCAGCGACTTCTTTTCTCTTAAATCTTTTGTTAGGAACCAGGTTCCTCTTGGATGCTTTGTCTATGTTATGCTTGTACTGGTCTTGCTTAAGGAGGGGACAATCCTTGATAAAATTTCCTGGCTTCCCGCACTTGTGACATAAGTCATATCCTCTTGGCTTGCTGGAGCTGCCCTTCTTTGGAATACCTCCATTTCTGCGAGCCAGGTAAGCCAAATCAGCATCCTCACCATCTGATTCATTATTGTCTGTCTTGAGGACCAGGTTCTTCTCCCTTTTGGGCTCTCTTCTCTCATGATCCTTTTTCTTCTTCATTTCATAAGTTTTAAATCAATGGTCAGCTTTTGTAAATCCTTTCCTTCGTGATAACATTTACTTTGCTTTCCTAAAAACAAGGTAATACGCTGAGTATTTTTCTGAAATGTTTGTTCCTTGGAATGATTTTACCCAGAGAATGGAGCTCATTGATGATATAGGTGAAGCGAGTGTGCATATCCTGAATGGACTCGTCGTCCTTCATCCTGAAGAGTTCATACTCAGTGATTAGCATATCGATCTTCGACTGCTTGACTTGAGTTGTTCCTTCGCGTGCTATTTGGAGAGCTTCCCAGATCTCCTTGGCAAATTGATAGGCGAAATCATGTTGTATTCGTCTGACCCAATACCACAGATGAGGATTTTTTTTTGCTCGAAAATTCTTCTCTATAGCCTTGCGGTCAACATCATTGTACTCCTTCCTAGTCTTGGGAACTGGCACTGCTGGTTCTCCAATAGTCTTCATAGGAGCGAACAGACCATTGTAGATAACATCTCAGAGCTCTAAATCTTCAGCCATGATAAATCATGCATCCTTGTCTTCCACCATCCATAGTATTGGCCATTGAATCTTGGTGGTCTGTAGGTAGATTGGCCTTCTTTAAAGTTTGGTGGAGCAACCATGAGGATCCTTTCTAGGTGTTAGCCTAATAGAAAGAACCTGCTATGATACCAATTGATAGAAACTAAGGGTCCACCAAACTATATAAAGAATCAGGTTCTCTATTAGTTCCCACAGAAACACACACACACAACAGTAAGTAATTAACATAATAGAATTTTACGTGGAAAACTCTAGCCCACGGGATAAAAAAATCACGACCAACACTCGTAGGATTTCAACTTCACTACCGAGTAACTTCAGATTACAAACTATTGTAACCTAGGAATTAACTTCTTAATTTCTAACTAACTTGTAATAACTCTATTACAAGCCCATTTTTAATCACTATATTACAAAGATTATAACTAGAATAACTCTAGTCAAGACACAAACACAAAAGTTATGGTTTTACAAAAGGTTTCCTACACAATACTTCTAACTAAGCTAAGTAGGAATTACAAGTAAATCACTTTAACAAAGGTGCAACACAACTAAGGGCATATAATGACTCAATGCAGGAAACTGGTCCTTTGTTATGTTGCTCTCTGTTCGTGATGCCATGAATGTCACTTGCAGGATGGCAAGACACTTGAGAGAGAGCTCGATGAATTCTAGAATGCGCAAGTGTATTGTTTTGCCTTTGCTTCATGTTAATATTACATAGGATACATCACTTGAATGATGTAAGCATGTTTGGTACAATCTAAGCATGTTTGGTACAAGGGCATTCCCCGCAAAGTGACTGCTATAGTGTTGGCACTGTTGCGTGTGTGCAGAGAAACACTTGCAGCAACTTTACAACTGTGGGGATTGACTGATACAGTCAGCAAAGGAACCGATGTTCATCTGTTCCCTTTGTTGTTTCTTTGACTCTGGATGTTGGAGCATGTCCCAAACTTGCGATTTGTTGATCTGGAACACTTTGAGGATGTGGAGCAGATTCCCCATCTAATTCTTAACATTAAGTTTCTGATCATTAATACATAACATGACACATAACTTATCATGTTGACTTGAAGAGAACAAGGTGCAAAGCTAGAGAGAGTTTTTCTGATTTGATATTTTGGTCAGAATGCCAAATGTTTAATCGTTTGCATGACACATCAACACTTTATACTAAATGGTGGGCGATTAAACTCTTCATAAAGTGACTTTTTTACGGTTGAAGTAAATGAACTTTGTATTACTATTTTTATTAGTTATTTAATTATCGAAATTTTATTAATTAATTTAATCATTGAGTCATGTACTAATTTTGTGAGTATTAATTATAGGTAAAAATATATCGATGTATAATATTTGAATGAATAATTTCAAAGAACAAGGAAAATTTACTTTCAGGTTCCCACTATCAGCTATGAAGCTGCTTGATGAGGATTTTCTGTCCAGGGTTCCTCCATCTTTCTTTCTTTTCTGTCCTGGAAGAAACTATGCCAAACTGATATTATAATTTTTACTGGATCCTACACACTAATCTAAATGATCATTTGGGCATCCTATTTACTAGATATATCTGCTCTTGGCTTCTTTTAGGTATGCTCCAAAACAAGCAACTTCTTAACTGATCAAATAAAACATATATGACTTATTAAGATGTCGTATTCTAAGCTCTTGTTGTCCAAACTAAGGCTGCAAGAGCGGATACTTGAATCTATTTTATATTAAATGTAATGTACATTAACTTATTATTTATCTTTTATCTTTCACTGTATTTTTCTAATCTTTATTTAACCGGCAAAAGACACACGTCACTGGTAAGTTATTTGTCTTGCTTTTGACATGCTTTTAACTTGACATTTCATTTTCATTTCTTAACTTTTACAAATTCCGACTTACATGGCAATATACTGCATAACACGTTACTTTTTTCTTCTCTAATTTACCAAATTCTATATTGGTGGTTTGCTGCAAGTTCTCCACTTTGGCTACATTATGTGACAAGAATTGAGTTGGGCTAATGCGAAGAAAGAATTTCTACAGGTGCCAATAGTATTGTCATAGCCTGCAAAAATGGAGACTAATTGCGGCATTATAGCTGTATTACAATCTGTCAGTATGCAAACAGTACATACCTAAACAGATTAGTGTAAGGGATGTAAAGAATGTGCCATTTTGCACGTTGTTTTGCAACCACTGAGGTGGATATTTTATTAACCTTTGCACAACGGAAGCATTGTCCCTAAATGCGTGCAAATAATATGAAACAGTTAGTAACCTAAAATGAAGTTGCAGCCAAGAATTATGAAAACGAAAGAATGTGAAGCGATATCATGTAATCATCCATAGCTTGTAATATAAAGTTATAGGGATGAATTAGAGCCAGATTGTTACTCACACTAAGGCACCTCTTCTCTCCAATCAATCATACTCTTTACATCTCAATGTACACCGAATGATCAGTACAACTTGATTTCTACTTTTGATTGCAACTCTAAATACTTTCTGATTTTGTTTGATTGGTAAGTCTCTGTGACACTTTTTAGTATTCTTCCATTGTGTGTGGATATGAATCTTAGGCCACAGTATGGTCTGTAATTTATTTGCTACTTCTAAGAAGTTTACTGGAGAAAATAGAGGATAAAGAAAAGTTACAGGTATCATTGATGATGGAAATAATGCCTAATTAGCAACATTGGAATACTTGTACTTCTTGATGAAAGCATATACGTGCGCAAATGATACTTACATCTGCAATGAGATGTGACAAAAAATTGAAATGAAATTTGTTAGCTTCAAGATTTAAAATTTTATGCAACAGATGAAGATGGACCACATAATACTTGAAGAATGGCTGAATATATATATTAAACAAGCATATAAATGCTTAAAGTTTTCAATCATGCTTAGCCAAGGAAAATTTATTATTTAAGAAATACTAACAATTTCTATGCTCTTTTTAAATGTTTTGCAGGGAAATCGACAGAGGGCGAGGCTAACTGATGCCAATTCTGGAGCATGTTTTTAATGCTAGAATAGAGTCGTTGATGCATATGGTTTTGTGTAATGCAAGTTAAATTGGACTTAACAGGGTGTAATACTTTGGGTGCTTCCTCTCTTTACCAATGCACGTTTCCTCAAGGAAATCTCATGTTTTTGACATTCCTATGTTACTTTTATGCGTTCTTGTATTACTTTATCATATCTGAATTTACATGGATTTTTCACTTTTTTATTAAATAAAAATAAAACGTATCAATATATTTCATATTTCATGAACCAATATATTGGGCCCGGGCACATCGAGTATATCTACTAGAGCTTGCATTTCTCAGGATTTTCTTCAAATCTTGCCATTTAAATTATCTGTTAGTATCTGCGTTGGAACGAGAAAGATAATATGATGAACTGACATGAGGAAGAAGGTCAGTGACAGACTAGAGTACCTAAAATTAATCAATTTATGATAAATTTTCACTTGTGTCTCTCCGTTCTACGTAAATTCGAATTATTAATAAATTTAGGAGATCTCTGATGGGACGAGAAATATGTCTATAGTAGGCTATCCCAATTTAATTTTGTTCTGTTGAGCATATTTTTGTATAACAAAGAAACTCATGTGTATAGCTAGAAGCCTTTGTTTCCGATTCTTGTATTCACCTTTGGAAAGTTGCGGACTGATACAAATTAACTTAATTGCTCTTGTTGACATTTCTTATATTCGAGTCTGCTAGTCCTATGTGTATAAAGTCCACTGTTAATTTAATTAATTAAGGATCGATTATTATGTTTTCAACGCTCCTGCTAACTTGATTAGCGTCAAGAAGACCCGTGAAAAGTTTAGAGCAAATCAAATCATTACTCACCCACCCCACCCCAGTGGAGGGTCAATTTGTCGGCAAGCTCTCCTATAATTCCTACCTTGAAACCATAAAGTTCAAATTAATTCTAATCCAACCTCTGGGTTTTGACTTTAAAATTTTATTTCTGTACACTTCTTTTGTGCACGTGAGGTGGTATTTACTTGGCATGGCCTTTCTAGAAACCATAAAGAGTAGAGATTTGAAGTATAAAAGAGATCTTTGTTAGTATTGACAAAATGGGAAGCAGATGCAATGACCAAATGAGAAGAGGAAAAAGATGCACTCTCTATGTATAATATAATATAATGGAAAGAATTGAAGTCAAGAGTGGAAAATAGTACAGAAGATCAGTTACTCGGAAATACCGGAGATTAGGCATTCCTAATTGGTGAAAAATTTAATCACTCTTCCCATTAATATTTTTTCACACTAATTATATATGTTTTTACCCACGTAATTAAACAGTATTAAATTCGCGCGGTAAACAATTGTCATAATATAAGAAGTGCCTACTGCTACTGTCTAGTAGGAGTATACAATAAACGGATCGGACGCCACTGATATTAGCTTTATGTACTCCAAAAAATAAATCATACGACCGGATTAATAAAATTTATACTAATATTAATATATCTAGCTTGTTCTTCTTCTCTTGAGGAAGGGAAAAGACAAACAAGTGTCAACTGAATATTGAGGATGACGAAAGGAAGATTTGGGTTGTTATTGGACCAGATATATAGTGAGGATTTAGACATACCTTTTGGGTTGGTAGAAATGGGTGAAGTTAGTTGGACATGCAAATTGATGAGGTAGAATATCTGCTCTCCCGTGTAATCCTGTTGCAGCCTTGACTTCAATTTTTATTTTTCCTACCGTTTAAAATTATTTGCCACTCACATCTTCTCAACTGTACTTGCAAAGAAAACATGGATATATAGCTAAATCACTACTAGAAAACTGGTGAAACCCGTCCACACCTTTTCGATCGAAATCAGTCGATAAATAAACTGACCGATGGCGGTCGCAAAGGAGGTAAATTGGTCGCAAAAATCAGCAAAAGTAATTCTCACAAATATACCGATCACTTTCAGTCGGAAATAGTGGTCCCACAATAAAAAAAATAAAATTTTCGACCTATGTCGGACGGAAAATGATCAATCTTGACCAAAACCTCGTCATACTTGCATAATATCTACCAAAATAAGTTTTAATTAAAAAATTTCAATTTAAAATTATATATATATATATATATATATATATAAAAACATAATTTTGAATGTTTTATTCTCGATCACCTTATTAGTACTTTGCTCGGATATTTCATCAGTGGATCAATTGGAAATTCAATTATATTCGATTAAAACTTACTATAACACATTTAAAAATAAAGTTTATAGTTCTATAAGATGTAGTGCTATGTTAATTAAGTTTTAGCAACAACAACATATGTATACTTATATTAATATTGCCTACGTTAATATAGAATTAATATACATTAATATAGCTGTAGACAATAAATATACGTCGAGAAAATAAAATCAAGACCGAAAAGTATTGCAACAATCGTAGTATTTTATTTCAAATGTTTGAGTATTACAATCTCTGTGGTTCCTCTGATTCTACTTTCCAATATAAATTCAAGCGCATTTGAGCTTGATCTTGATTTATTCTTCGTTCTTGAGCCCGAATTTGATTTGTTCTTTGTTCTTGAGCTTGAACTTGATTGCTTGAAGCTTGAAACTTGTGGAGGAATTTGCAGCGTTTGATCCGCGAGCTCTTTCTTGCTTCTTATTATCACTTCTGGTGTCTTTTCTGAGGTATGAAGACCCCTATTTTATAGTTGTAGGAGGGAAGAGTTATGATAAGAACAAACACTTTCCGACCAATCAGATTGAAGAGTGACAAGGCCGAATTTGATTGGCCAGAACATGTCACTTGCACATGTGGCGCGGTTTCATTGGCCTTTTAATTTGACTTGGCATGCTTTGTTATTTTGACACTTGGCACGATCCTATTGGCTCTTTTGTTTGACTTGGCATACCACATAATTTGACACGTAGCACCAAACTGTGCCTCTAGGAAGATGATATCTTGGGCCTAATGAAGTGGGCTCATCACTTTAGTCCAATTAAATGAGCTCGCCCAATGGATTAAGACTTATTTATTTAATCCATATATATTGGACTTATATAATTAATTCAATTATATTAGCCCATAATATTTATTTGGACCAATATATCTTGAATTTAAAATATTGTCCTAATTATTTTATGGATTGAATTTACATAAAATTTATATGCCTACAAATGCCCTCTGCTTCAAGACTTGTCGGGGCATATGTATGTCGAGCTTCGAAGACTAGACTTGAAGTATCACGAATTGATATATAATTTAAAGTGCACTGTAGATGTATTCATGCATTACTTCAAAATAATTGAAATAATAAGATTCTGCTTAAATGAGCTTCTAATACATATAGAACAATATCCAAACACTTGGTTCATTTCTAGAAGATTCACGTGGCATTTAGCAGAATGTCAATAAAAGTCATGTTCTGACTTTTAGGCCAAGAAATCACAATCCATCTAGCCAAATATATTGCATTCCTTGTTTAAGGAAATATATGCGTATAAAGCTATATTTACACACAGTGCCTCGTGCAAACATTGAAGGCTGAATCTTTTGCTAGCAACAACCAATTAGGTTGGAGATAGAAGCCAAATTATATTCCAATTGAAATCATAACAAGAAAAGGATTCTACTCTGCCTAGGAAAAGGAGCGCCTGCCACCACCTCTCTTAGCATCTAATCCCACACCGGAAAATACTTTTAGAGTGCTCTCTTTCATAACCTATATAAACTCATAGTTCTTATATTAACTGAGCATCAACTATAAATGCCTCAAGTCAGTTCGACTTCTGACTTTGACGATTAGGAGCACTAGTTTGAAGGTGACTTTCTCCTTCTATTTTTTTGCTTTCTTTTTTTTTTCTTCTTTTTATTGTTCGCTCTTGTAGGTCAAACATAGAAGGATATGTTCTTGTTTGGTAAGACGATCCATGCATGAAAAAGGCAATCATAGGGTGTGAGGGATGGATACTCATCCCTGTCTGAATATCGGAGAGATTACTCTCAAGGTGTCCCTACTATCGGAGAGATAACTCTCAATGTGGCCCGACTATCAAAGAGATTAGTCTCAATGTGGCTCGACTATTGAAGAGATTACTCTCAATGTGGCTCGACTATTGAAGAGATTACTCTCAATGTGGATCGACTATCGGAGAGATTACTCTCAATGTGGCTCGACTATCGGAGAGATTACTCTCAGTGTGGCTTGACTATCGGAGAGATTAATCTCAAGGTGGACCAAATATCGGAGAGATTACTCTCGGGGTGACCCAACTATCAGAGAGATTACTCTCAGGATGTGAAGGGATGGACACTCATCCCAGCACAATAAAATCGGAGGCCATTTCAGGACGCAAAAGTTCATATGGCATATCGAAGTACAAGTCCATGGCAACAAATAGATGGACAAATCCTCAAACATCATATGGGAGGACAAATTCATGGCAGCATATAGAAGGAAAAATTCATAAAGAGGCCAACTTAAGGTCCAAAGGGACTTACATGTCCATCTTAAGATTGGAAAGTTATAGTTTCTTTTAAGGACAAACCCACGAAGAGGCCAATTTAAGGTGCAAAGTGACTTAAATGTCAAACTTCAACATGAAAAATTAGAAGGCTTGAAGACTTCAACTTGAAGATTTGGAGGACTTAAATAACTCAACTTGAAGACCGACAAACTTGAAGACTGACGGACTTGAAGACTTCAACTTGGAGACTTGGAAGGCTTAAATATTTCAACTTGAAGAGCGGCGAACTTGAAGACTTCAACTTGAAGACCGATGGATTTGAAAACTTCAACTTGGAGACTTAGAGGATTTAAATATTTCAATTTGAAGAGCAGCGAACTTGAAGATCGGAGGACTTAAAGATTTGGTGAACATGAAGACATAGTGAATCTCCGGGCTTCAATGCAAATACTTAGTAGCCTCCTGAAAGACTAAAATCATTCCATTGAAAATACCAATTTACCATAAAGGGTTTCCCCCTTTAAATCAAATGGGATCCAAAGTATAACAGAAGAATGGTATCTCAGCTCGATTTTCAAGTGCTGATTGAATAGATTACATTCCATAGTACTTCATTTGGACAACAATTGGGGGATTATGTATCTTTTAAACTTATGCGACTGAACTCAGGATGAAACTCCAAGCTTCCTACATACCTCGGTGAAGAGGATCAAGTCATATAGGTGGATTTTTTAAATTCTTTTTTATGTCCTAGCTTTTTTCCTAGGCCGTCTCTTTCGAGGTTTTCAACCTAGCAGACTTTTTCTTTTTTATGTCCTAATTTTGCCTAGGTCGCCTCTTTTGAGGTTTTCAACCTAGCGGAATTTTTTTTTGGACTGTACACAGTTTATACTCTTACGGGCCAGGAGTATAGGAGCATGCAGTTTAGGCTGTGCGTCAAGGAGCGTTGCAACTTCAAGGATAATACTTCTTCAAAAACTTTCCATTGATAGGGCCGATTCTCATGCTGTCTGCATCAACCAGCTTGTAAGCCCTACTTGAGTAAGCTTCTTGTACGACATATAGCTCATCCCATTTTGAAGTGAACTTCCCTACCGTTTTATGGAAAGTAATAATGGGTCTTCATACGGTAAGGACTCCTATTTGAAAGGATCTTGGGCGAACTTTTTTATTGAAGGCACGAGACAATCGAGCTTGATAATATTCAAGACTTTGTTGAGATTCCAACCTCTTCTCATCAAGAGCCTCCAACTCTGCTAATCGAAGTCGATCATTTTCTTCATCAGCGATCCCTTCTTGAATAGCTAATCGGAATGATGGTATTTGACACTCGAGTGACAAGACGACTTCGACTCCATAAACGAGTGCATAAGGGGTCGCTTGTGTTGGTGTGCAGTGACTTATCCTATATGCCCACAGAGATTCTTCCATACGGTCATGCCAATCTCGTTTGGATTTGGAGATAACTTTCTTTAATAAGTTGCATAGAGTCTTGTTGAATGCCTCAGCTAGATCATTGGCGACAACATTGTACATAGAAGAGTTACGTTGCTTGAAGCCAAAGAGATCACAAATCTTGTTCGTCAATCTATTGTCAAATGGCTTGCCATTAACCGTTATTATGTAACAAGGAATGCCAAAGCGATAGATTATTTTTACTCGGATGAAACTTGCAATATTTTCCTTCTTTAGTTCCTTAAGAGCCACAGCTTCAGCCCATTTTGAGAAGTAGTCAGTCGCAACTAAGATGTATAGGTGCCCACCAGAGGACTTTGGCAGTGATCCAACAACATCCAATCCCCAAGTGTCAAATGGCCAGGATGCAACAGTCTGGTGCAACACTTCAGGAGTCTGATGAATAAAATTCGCATGGAATTGGAAAACTTTGCATCTTCGAGCATAGTCCAAGCAATATTTTACCATCGTTGGCTAATAATATCTCATCCTTTTTATATGAAAGTGAAGCTTTGGTCTAGATTGGTGTGACCCACATACCCCAAAATGTGCTTCTTGCAAAGTTTGGAGTGCTTCATCTTCCCCTAAGCATCGCAAGAGTACTCTCTCAAATGACCTTATGTATAGAGTATCTTTGTAGTAAAGGAAGCGAGGTGCACGACGACAAATTTTTCAGTCCTTCTCCTTTAGATTTTCTGGAAGTATCCCCTAGCTTAAGTAGTCGATGATGGACTGTCTCCATTCTTGCTTCTTAGCTTCAGAAACGACCACAAGATGCTCGAGTTCATTTTCTTCACTTTCACGCTCATTTGGCGGCGGTACAACCCATTTTTGGCAGATAGTAACTCGCGCTTGATTAGGAAAGGTTAGCGATGAAGCTAGGGCAGCTAAAGTATCAGCCTTCTTGTTTTCTTTCCTAGGCATATGTTGAATAATCACATAGCCAATCCATCCCATCAATTTCTTAGCATAATTATGATAAGGGTGTAGTTCAGGTTTCTTAATCTCGTAACTACCTAAAGTTGATTGACCACTAACTGGGAGTCACCAAAGACTTGCAATTGCAACTGCTTCATATCAACAGCCATTTCAAGCCCAAGTATTAATGCTTGATACTCAGCAATATTGTTGGAACAAAGTTGTGTCAACGTAAAAGAGTAGGGCAGAACTTCGCCTTCAGAGGTGACAAATACTACACCAGCACTAGCTCCGCCGCGATGCGCAGCACCATCAAAGTACATCTTCCATGGAGGTTGAACTTCAACAACCATTGCGTCCTCATCAGGTAGTTCGTCAGTTAGCTCCCAGTCATTAAGTAACGGATGATCTGCCAAGAAGTCTGCCAGTGCTTGTCCTTTTATAGCCTTTTGAGGGATGTACAAAATCTCAATTGTTGAAATTAGAGGTACCATTTCTCTAGTCGATCATTAAGAACAGGTTTTGACATCACGAACTTGATGGGATTTGTTTTTAGAAACAAGACGAACAACATGAGCTTGAAAGTAGTGCTTTAACTTTTGAATTGAAAAGACTAACGCCAAACATAACTTTGCAATTGGCGAATAATTCAGCTTGTTTGGTGTTATCATCCTGCTGAAGTAGTAAAGAGAGTTTTCTTTCCCCTCACTATTTTCTTGGCCCAACAGTACTCCAACAGACCTTTCTTGTGCTGAATTTTATAGTATCAACGGCTTTCAAGTTATTGGGGCTACCAAAATTGAAGGCTTCATCAAGTAAGTTTTGATGCTTTCAAAGGCATTGCTACAAGCTTGGTCCCACTTAAAGGGAACGTCTTTCTTCATGAGGCGACTGAATGTTTGGCACCTCCCTGCTAGGTTTGAGATGAATCTCCTAAGGTATCCTAGCTTTCCTTGCAGACTTTTCAATCTGGAATATCGCGAGGCTCAAGCATCTTCAAAATGGAATCCACTTTGACTTGATCAATTCTCGATCCCTTGATGTCGGACAAAGAAACCAAGGAACTTTCCAGAAGTAACTCCAAAGGCACATTTCAATGGATCCATCCTAAGTTGGTACCTCCATTTGTCAAGTCTTTCAAGTGGTCGCTCTTCTCTCTTGATTTTACCACGAAGTCATCAACATAGCATTCAACATTCTTTTGGAGAAGATCATCAAAAATATTCTGCATAGCCCTTTGGTAAGTAGCACCAGCGTTCTTCAAGCCAAAAGGCATTACCTTGTAGCAATAAATTCCCTTGGGGGTACAGAATGCAATAAGCTCTTCATTTTTTGGCGCCATTCGAATTTGGTTATAGCCCGATGAATTGTCCATAAGTGACATTGCCTCATACCCAGTAGTAGCATCAATCATCATCTCTGGAATAGGAAGCGGGAATTCATCTTTGGGACACGCATTGTTGAGATCTCTGAAGTAAACGCACACCCGAATCTGGCCATTCTTCTTCCTTACAGGGACAATACTTGAGACCCATGTTGGGTATTTAACTCCGCGAATAAAGCCAGCTTTAATGAGTTTGTTAATTTCATTTTGAATCAAGGGAACCAAGTCCGACCTAAAGTGTCTTTGGGCTTGCTTAACAGGACGAACGTCATTCTTGACTGCAAGGTGATGAACTGCTACTTTAGGGTCCAAGCCAGGCATCTCTTTGTAACTCCAAGCAAATACATCCTTGAACTCCTTGAGTAACTCGATGTAAATGCTTTCTTCATTAATTACTAGTAAAGCACTTAGGTATGTGGGCCTTGGTTCTTCATCTGTGCCAAGGTTAACCTCTTTTAAGGCATCAATCGTTGCCTTCACACCTTCTTCAAATTCCAGGGGAGCATCTTTCGCATCTTCATATTCTTGAGGGTCCCCATCGTTGAAGGATATGTGATAACACGGTGAAACATCCTCCAATTTCTTGTCATCCTCCGTTAGAAATAAAACATCGTGCTCACCTTGTGCAGTAACATGATACGAAGAATCCACACTTTCTTTGTTTTCATCACATTCTTTAGTGTAGACCATAGTGTATGGCTTCACCTTTAGTACCTCATCACACAAAACCATGACTTTTGTTTGTCGCCTCATTCTAGAAGGAACCAGACTTTGGAAATCCTTAGAGACCTTTTGAACTTTGGGTGAAGGGTGTTCTTCTATTTCGATAATTTCTCTGGAACTTATTCCCCTTCTTTAATGGACCCAATCTCTCAAACACGGATGTCCTCGCAGTTGATTTTCCAAGTCGATCAAAGACAGAAGGCTTGTTAGAAGCGGCAGATTCATCCTCTAAGGTGATAGAATTGCAGCTCGCCCTTCTTATGGAGATTCGCACTGGTGGCGGTTGTTTGTATCCCAAACCTTCACGTGGTTGCCTCGTTGTAGCTTCTGATGGGAGCTTCCCTAACTTTGACGGCTCATTGGGATTATATCCAACTTTTGCCAATAATTTGTAAGTGTTAGGATCAAAACCTTCATCTGTTCGCTTTGTAGGAAGTGCCATATTCTGCAAACGATTTTGGGCCACAAACCCTGCTAGTGGATTTAAGGACAACTTCACTGCCTCAATTCGTTTTACCGGAAGAGTTAACTCCTTTAGCATGTTAGTTTGGAGATTAGATGATTCACCTTTATCTTTCTTCCTTTTAGGGACATACTGGACCGCAGGAGTTACTTTCTTCCCATAAGACGCAATATCCCCTCTATAAGATTTACTCGAGCTAGGTTGCACCTCTTTAGTAACAGCTTTGGCTCTACAGCAGTCACCTCAGCTCTTTTAGTTGTGGGCTCGTAATTCTTGCTTTTCATGGCATCATCAGCTTTTAGCTCCTTCACAACGCGGTTTTTCAAGTAGAAATTTGCTTCCCCGAAGTGTGACTCAGCCTCGGTAAATGGCTCATCATCAGCAACTATCTTCTTCTTGACTTCACCCTCATACTATTTAAACATTGATGGTAGGCAGATGGAACTACTTCATTCTCATGTATCCAAGGGCTTCCAAGCAAGACGCTATATGAAGTCTTTGCATCGATCACATGCAGCCATGCACTTGATTGCATATCTTTGATGGTGATTCCCAACCTGATCGTACCTATGGCTCTTTGCCCCTCTGGTTGAATCCTTGAATCATCACACGACTTTCTGAGAGTTCGTTCATGGGAATACCAAGTTCTTTCACAGTGCGAATTGGCAAGATGTTCACTGATGATCCTCCATCAATCAAAATTCGATTTACCCTTTCATCGCGCATATAGCCAACCAGGTATAACGGGCGATTATGAGGAGTGTCACATAGTAGAAGATCGTCATTTGTGAACGTAACTTTTTCCTCACAAGCATTAACTTCTTGAGGAATGGACTTGATGAGATTTTCTGAAGATGGTAGCGATAGTAGGTCATCACTCTCTTCCCCTTTGTCAGCATGGCAACAAGAGGCATCAATACCCTCATGGGAAATCTTCGTGCCGAACCAACATGGTAAGAAATGTTCCAAGGTCACTGGATGTCGTGGCTTTTTAGGATGATGCACCTCCACTTTTGCTTTCTTCAAATGCTTAATTGGATTCCATCTCCTTGGTATTTTCACCATCATTTTCCTTTTCGGTTGTTCTATTGATTCTTTTCGTGGGCTCCTTTTGTGGCGCCTACAACGAGTCACCAACGTCCAACCTTCATCATCATCAGGTTGATTGACTTCAACTTTGTTGTTCTCTAGTAATTCTTCATCTTTACTTTCTTTAAAACCACATAATTCATTCAGGCTGAATGAGCCAAAGGTGATAGAGACTTGATTTGCGCTTTCTTTCTCATCTTCAAATTCGATCTTCTTTTCACGAGCCAAGTCCACAACTTTGTCCTTAAAGACAAAACACTTCTTTAGAGGGTGGCTCACAAGTTGATGGTATTTGCATCAATTTGGGTCATTCGTTTTACCAACTTCATTTGGCCGCTTCATCTCCGGAAGCTCAATGAGATTTAGCTCCAGGAGTTCTTTAAAAATTGATGGCACATCAGAATCCAGAAATGGTTACTCCTTCTCTTGCATTTCTTTTAGAGTCAACTTTCCACTTGGTTTATCTTGAAAAGAAGTGGATATCGTACTCTGCTTCTTGCTCACCTTCGTTATGAACTTCACAGGTGATGTGTTGACATTCATAGTTTCTTTGTTTTCAGACTTGGTTGCAAACTTGCTCCATTTCCTAACTTCTTGCTTGTCGTTCCCTTTGCGAGGCTCATAGATAGGCAGCCTTTCGTTTCCACCGGAGACCATGCTTAACTCCATGTCATGGGCACGAGTCGCAAGTTCTTAAAATGTGCTAGGCTTGATACCTTACAAGATGTAGCATAGTCCCCAATGTATGTCTTGGATGCATATCTCAATGCCAGAAGCTTCACTAAGCCTGTCTTTGCAGTTGAGGCTTGCATTCCTCTAACGATTGATAAAGTCGATAACTGGTTCACCTCTTCCGTTGACGAGTATATGTAAGTTCTACTATGTTCACAGTGCGCCTTGTGCTATAAAAGCGATTGAGGAACTCTTGCTCTCATTGATCCTAGCTATCAACAGATCCCTCCTCGAGGTCTGTATACCAATCAAAAGTATTTCCTTTTAGCGAGCGGGTGAACTGCTTGACGAGGTAATCTCCATAAGTCCCAGTGTTGTTGCACGTTGCAATGAAGTGCGCCACGTGTTACTTTGAATTACCTTTACCATCAAACTTTTAAAACTTTGGAGGTTGATAGCCAGCAGGCATCTTCAACATATCGATCGTTGCAGTATAAGGCTTTGCGTATGTAAGAGAAGACTTGGTAGCAACTTCTTACTTGCTTTTAATAGTTCCTTCAATGAACTCCTTCAGTTGATCGATTGGAATCCTCCCTTCATATGAGACAAGGATAGCCTTAGCAGATGCAACTTGTCGTGGGGGAGAATTACTCTTTGGAACCTCTGGGAGCTTGCCAGGTACATGGGTGGATTCTACTTCCACCAAGATTCCCACCCTATATGTTAGCTTGTCGATTCTAGCATCTTGATTTTGCATGCACTTGGTCAAGCCAGCGACTGCTTCCGTCAAGTTTGCCAACTGCTCTTCACAGATGAAGTGTTTGTCACCATGGCTTGCATGATTGTCGTGGACGATGGAGAATAGCATGGATTGTCACATAGATTGATCTTCGACTGGCTCACGCTATGTGGTGTAAGTGGGGAGGATTCATCACTTGAAGCATCATCATCTTCCTTCACAGCAGAGTACTTGGATCTGAAGAGGTCAAGCAGAGCGAGAGTTTTCTTGATCTTTGCAACAACGTCGCTTCCTCCTTCGGGTGTGTTTGTGGAAGATCTTGCTCCTTTTGAGGATGAAGATCCGAAAACAGGGGTTGATGTGGACGAAACTTGGGGTGCTTGTTTTCTAACGAGCTTGCTTTGCTCCTCATAACTGGTCCAAAGCTTCCAAAGGTAACATCGAGGATGCTTTTCACATCAGCATACAACCTGGGATTAGCAGCCTTGGTAGAAGTTGAACTGGAGTTGATTTTCTTTGAAGCCATTTCAGTGTTCTTGAACTTTGGTGATTGAAAAGTTGAGATGAAAGGTAGAGATTGTCCCACTGGGCGTGCCAGAATTTGTAGACAATAAATTTGCGTTGAGAAAATAAAATCAAGACCGAAAAATATTGCCAACAATCATAGTATTTTATTTCAAATATTTGAGTGTTACAATCTCTGTGGTTCCTCTGATTCTACTTTTCCAATTTAAATTCAAGGGCATTTGAGCTTGATCTTGATTTGTTCTTCGTTCTTGAGCTTGAACTTGATTGTTCTTCGTTCTTGAACTTGAACTTGATTTGTTCTTCGTTCTTGAGCTTGAACTTGATTGCTTGAAGCTTGAAACTTGTAGAGGAATTTGCAGCGTTTGATCTACGAGCTCTTTCTTGCTTCTTGTTATCACTTCTGGTGTCTTCTGAGTTATGAAGACCCCTATTTATAGCTGTGGGAGGGAAGAATAATGATAAGAACAAACGCTTGGCGACCAATTAGATTGAAGAGTGACAAGGCCTCATTTGATTGGTCAGAATATGTCACTTGCACATGTGGCGCGGCTTTGTTGGCCTTTTAATTTGACTTGGCATGCCTTGTCATTTTGACACGTGGCACGATCCTAGTGCCTCTTTCGTTTGACTTGGCGTGCGACGTCATTTGATATGTGACACCAAACTGGGCCTCTAGGAAGATGATATCTTGGGCTTAATGAAGTGGGCTCATCACTTTAGCCCAACTAAATGGGCTAGCCCAATAGATTAAGACTGATTTGTTTAATCCATATATATTGGACTTATATAATTAATTCAATTATATTAGCCCACAATATTTATTTGGACAAATATTTTTTGATTTAAAATATAGTCCAAATTATTTTATGGATTTAATTTAAATAAAGTTTATATGCCTACAATAGCATTGATATAGCATTAATATGTATACTTATAATAATATCTACTTATATTTAACAATACACACACTCATATATATATATATACACACACACACACATAATCTTGATAGCATTGATATAGCATTAATATGTATACTTATAATAATATCTACATATATTTAACAATATACACACCTCATATATATACATATATACACACACACACACATACACATAATTTTGAATGTTTTATTCTCGATCACCTTTTTAATACTTTGTTCGAATACTTCATCAGTGGATCAATTGAAAATTCAATTATATTCGATTAAAACTTACTATAACACATTTGAAAACAAACTATATAGTTCTATACGATGTAGTGCTATGTTAATACTTAAGTTTTAGGAACAACAACATATGTATACTTATATTAACATTGAATACGTTAATATAGCATTAATATATATTAATCAATCTTGAATGCTTAATAAAACATTAATATACGTTAATATAGCATTAATATGTATACTTATAATAATATTAAGATTTGATTAAGATTAATACTTAATATATATTAAGATTGATTAATGCTATATTAATATATGCAATATTAATAAAAGTATACATATGTTGTTGTAGCTAAATTTAAGTATTAACCTAGCAATACATCGTATAGAACTATACACTTTATTTTTAAAGGTGTTATAGTAAGTTTTAATCGAATATAATTGAATTTCCAATTGATCCACTGGTGAAGTATCCGAGGAAAGTACTAATAAGGTGATCGAGAATAAAACATTCAAGGTTATATATGTGTACACATATATATGTGTGTGTATGAATATATACATATATATTATATAGTATATATATATGTGTGTGTATAAATATATACATACACAATTAATTATATATTATATAGTATCTATAATTAAATAATTTATTTTTTAAATATAAAATTAAAATATCGACCGGCTTCAGTCGGTATTAAAATTAAACAATTTTTTTAATTTAACATTAAATTACCGATCGAATTCGGTCGGAATGGCCGTGGTCAAACAGGTCAAATCCCACTTAAACATTCCCGCTAAATTTTCCCCCATTTTTCTCTTTTCTCGATCTCTCTTCCATCTCTCTTCTTCTCTTCCCCCCTGTCGCCATTCCCCAAATCCCCACCCAAAATCAACTCCTATCTCCCTCCTTACCTAAAAACAAAGCATTTGGAAGTCTCCCTCCCACCCCCCACCACTGTTCTACCGGTCCCATCAAAGACGACGCCACCACTGCCTCCTCCGCCACCCAAAATCTATATTTTTGAATTTAAGTAATTTTAATTATTTTAATTGTATAAATTAGAGTTTAGTTAATATTTAATTAAATTTCGTGTATAATTGTGAGTTGCCTTGTCATTGAACCTTTGAAATATTTCATGTGTTATCACTTAGGGTTGTTTATATTAGAAGAGTTCATATTTGTACTCTAGCCCCTCTTTGTGAATTTAGTTGTATAATTGTGAGTTGAGTAAATTTAAGTAATCTACATTTTTAGTTGTGAGTTCATAGTTGTGAGTTGAGTTGAATTTAGTTATCTATATTTTTTAATTTAAGTAATTTAAATTATTTTAATTGTATAAATTAGGGTTTAGTTAATGTTTAATTAAATTTAGTTGTATAATTGTGAGTTGATGATTAAAACTTAAAATAAATTGCAAGGATAAATCAATCTTACTATATGGACTTTTAAATAAATTATATCAAACTTAAAATAAATTACAAGGATATATTAAGCTAGTTCTCAATCTAATACTAAGTGTAACGATACAATCTAAGCTAATTGAATTCATTTAGGGATATGTATGAACTTTTAAATTACTTCTTTTTTAATTGAATTTAAAAGAACTTATTTAGGAATATATGTGAACTTTCAAACTACTTCTTATAATATTAAATTTTAAAAGAACTTATTTAGTGATATATGTGAACTTTCAAATTAATATAACATGCATTTTATTTGTTCTCTGTGTAGATGGAATATTGTAGTTGGATGTATAATAGAAATTATCCTAATCGTCGATTTTTGAGGGAGGAATTTATAGAAGGGGTTACTGAATTTATTAGGCATGCAATGTCACTTGAACCATTTCAAATCGGAGGGATGATTAGGCGTCCTTGTGTGAAGTGCAAGTGTTTGCATTTTTTTGGATCGGATGATGTTAAGACTCATCTTTATAAAAAAGGGTTTATGGATAATTATTTTGTGTGGACTAGTCATGGAGAGGTTGATGGTAGTGATGGTGTATTTCATAACATAATTGTTGGTGAAAGTAGTAGGTTGGTGGGGAATAACGTTCAACATCCTAGATACCATGAAATGGTTGCGGATGCTTTTGGGATGCACTTCGAGTTTGAACCCCATGAAAGTGTCGAACAAGCTCCAAACGAAGAGGCAAAATATTTTTATGAACAGTTAGAAGCCGCTAGTCGTCAACTAAGTGAAGGGAGTATGCACTCTCAGTTGTCTGTTACGGTTAGATTATCAAGTATCAAATCAGATACCAATATTTCTCAAGCGGGAACAAATTCTTTCATTGGCCTTATGAGTGAACTAGTTGAGCCAACTTTCAATATACCCGAAGATTTCTATAAGGCCAAAAGATTGATTTCTAAGTTAGGACTCTCGTCTATGAGAATCGATTGTTGTGAAGATGATTGCATGTTGTATTATGTGATGCAGATTTAGAAAGTTATAAATTTTGTGAAAACCCACGTTTTAAGCGGGTTTCCAGCGGGAAGAAGATTGATGTGAAGTCGATGCATTACTTACCTCTTATTCCTAGATTAAAGAGGTTGTACACATCGATGAGTTCCGCTCCTCATATGAGATAGCACTATGAAAATAGA
Source organism: Nicotiana obtusifolia (assembly GCA_002018475.1). NCBI lineage: Eukaryota > Viridiplantae > Streptophyta > Magnoliopsida > Solanales > Solanaceae > Nicotiana > Nicotiana obtusifolia. The sequence continues at coordinate 80,417 of MCJB01048364.1, read as the reverse complement.
AGGCCGCCTGGTGTTATGTGTCATCCTTCATATGGGGAATCTTTGAAACATTTTGATAGGACGTATCCGGATTATGGTAGTGAACCGAAGAATGTCCTGTTGGGTTTGTGTGCTGATGGTTTCACGCCATTTTCTGTTTCTGCGACACCATATTCATGCTGGCCAATCTTTATTACGCCGTATAATCTTCCGCGTGAAATGTGTATGACTAGTCCATATATTTTCTTAAATTGTGTTATTCCCTGTCCCCATAATCCAAAGAGTTTGATTGATGTATATTTGCAACCTCTGATTGATGATCTAAAACAATTGCGGTATGATGGAGTTGAGACATATGACATATCAACTAAGAAAAAGTTCAACTTGCGTACTAACTTAATTGGACCATTACTGATTTTCCTGCGTATGGAATGTTGTCTAGGCGGATGACTGCTGGAAAATTAGCATGTTCTTACTGCATGAAAAATGGCAAAGCGTTCACTTTAAGACATGGCCGAGAGCTATGCTTCAAACCTGGGAACACGTGCCGATATGGTTGAAGAAAAGCTGACTCATATTAAAAGTCATGACTGTCATATCTTCCTGAAAACCTTAATCCCTATTGTATTTTGTGGTTTTCTTGAAAATATCTGAAAACCCATCACAGAGATAAGTTTATTCTTCAAAGACTTATGTTCTACCACATTAAGGGAAGAAAACCTATTTCAAACGAATGAGAACATTCCTGTAATCAGTAATAAGCCGGAAAGAATTTTTCCATGTGGTTTTTTGATGTTATGGAACACCTTCCAATTCACATTGTACACGAGGCGCGACTTGGAGGGCCGGTTCAATGCAGGTGAATGTATCTATTCAAGAGGTAATGATCAAACCTTGATTTATTCTTTTATTTTTCTTTAACCTAATAATTTAATAAGTGACAATGTGCAGGACTATCGGCAAGTGTAAAAGATTTGTTAAACAGAGAAATAGGATTGAAGGATCCATATGCGAAGCCTATCTTGCAAAGAAAACTGTCCATTTTTGTTCTTACTACTTCGACAGTCATGTGCCATGTGCTAGAAATAGGCCCAATCGGCACAATGTCGTGATTGAGATTGATCCATTATATCCACCAATGTCCATATTCAATCAACCAGGCCGAGGTTCTAAAGATCGAACAAAAAAGGGCCTAAGTAGTATGGATTACAAATAAGCTTCAAATCATGTGTTGCTAAATTGTCCAGAAGTTCAACCCTTTATTAAGTAGGTGTTGACGTAAGATTAATCTACATAGACTACTATTTAATTTGGTTGATGCAACTAACAAAATTTTTAATGTGCGATCAGTGCCTTCGTGAGTCAATTTGGCCATGATGTTGTATATTCTATATTTGAGGCATGGTTTAAAGAGTGTGTAAGTGCATCTTACATATTTTCTCACATGTGAATATACATACTTAGTCACTTGTGAATATACTTGCTCACTTGTGATTTATTTAACACTACATGTAGGTCAATAATTCAAACACCGGTGTTAATCAATTTTTGAAAGATATATCTTGGGGACCTGCACCTACGGTTACAACTATGTCTAAGTATTTTGTGAATGGTTACAAATTTTCACACCGAGGAATGCTCTAAGTATAAGAAAAGCAATAACAGTAGGGTGTGTGTCAAAGGTGGTGAAGGCAACCAGGATAGGAAAAATGATTATTATGGTGTGATCAAAGAGAATCTAGAATTATCACATTCAGGCTGGCCAAATAAGAAGATCATACTTTTCCGATGCAAGTGATTTGACCCAACACCTAGAAGAGGTACAAATGTACACTTGCAGTACAACATTTCCTGCGTATGGAATGTTGTCTGGGTAGATGGCTGCTGGAAAGTTAGCATGTCCATACTGCATGGAAAATGGTAAAGCGTTCACTTTAAGACATGGCCGAAAGCAGTCATGATTTGATTGTCATTGTCAGTTCTTGCCAGTTGATCATGAGTTTAGAAGGATGAAGAATACATTCAAAAAGAATACAGTTGAACGTGATTTGCCACTTCTAATTTTGTCCGGTGAGGAACTTTGGAAGAGGGTTCATAACTTTACTAAATTTATCGAGGCCCCACCTTCTAGATTTCCTGGATATGGTGTTACTCATAACTAGACAAAACAAAGCAAATTTTGGAGTTGCGATATTAGAAGGATAATCTTCTCCGACACAATCTTGATGTCATGCATATTGAGAAGAAGTATTTTGATAATTTGTTCAATACAGTGATGGGTGATAAGAATAAGACAAAAGATAACCTGATGGCTAGACTAGACTTACAAGAATATTGCAGTCGACCTGAATTACATTTGCAGTCTTCAAATAATGGTAAGGTGTTCAAGCCCAAGGCCAGCTACACATTTACTTTGGAACAAAGTCGACATATTTGTGAGTGGGTTGCAAACCTAAAGATGCTCGAGGGCTATGCTTCGAACTGGGAAAACGTGCCGATATGGCTGAAGGAAGCTGACTCATATGAAAAATCATGACTGGCATATCTTCATGGAAACCTTAATCCCTATTGCATTTTATGGTTTGCCTGAAAATATCTGAAAACCCATCACAAAGATAAGTTTGTTCTTCAAAGATTTATGTTCTACCACATCAAGAGAAGAAAACCTATTTCAAATGACTCAGAACATTCTTGTAATCAGTAATAAGCTGGAAAGGATTTTTCCATGTGGTTTCTTTGAGGTGATGGAACACCTTCCAATTCACCCTGTAAACGAGGCGCGACTTGGAGAATCGGTTCAATGCAGGTGGATGTATCCATTCGAGAGGTAATGATCAAACCTTAATTTATTACTTTAATTTTCTTTAACGCTATCGTCTAATATGGTAATGTGCAGGACTATCGACAAGTGTAAACGATTTGTTAAATAGAGGAATATGATTGAAGAATCCATATGCGAAGCCTATCTTGCAAAGAAAACTGTCCATTTTTATTCTTACTACTTCGACAGTCATGTGCCATGTGCTAGAAATAGGCCCAATCGGCACAATATTGTGATTGAGATTGATCAATTACATCCACCAATGTCTATATTCAATCAACCAGGCTGAGATCTAAAGATCGAACAAAAAGGGGCCTTAGTAGTATGGAGTACAAATCAGCTTCAAATCATGTGTTGCTAAATTGTTCGAAAGTTCAACCCTTTCTTAAGTAAGTGTTGACGTAAGATTAATTTAGATGGACTACTATTTAATTTAGTTGATGCAACTATCAAAATTTTCAATGTGTTGCTCAGTGACTTTGTGAGTCAATTTGTCCATGATGCTGTATATTCTACATTTGAAGCATGATTTAAAGAGTGTGTACGTGCATTATACATACTTTCTCACATGTAAATATACGTACTTGGTCACTTGTGAATATACTTGCTCACTTGTGATTTATTTAACACTACATGTAGGTCAATAATCCAAATAATAGTGTTAATCAATTTTGAAAGATAGATCTTGGGGACCTGCACCTACGGTTACAACTATGTCCAAGTATTTTGTGAATGGTTACAAATTTCACATCGAGGAATGCTCCAAGTATTTAAAAAAGCAATAACAGTGGGGTGTGTGTCAAAGGTGGTGAAGGCAACCAGGATGGGAAAAATGATTATTATGGTATGATCAAAGAGATTCTAGAATTATCATATTCAGGTTGGCCAAATAAGAAGATCATACTTTTCCGATGCAAGTGGTTTGACCCAACACCTAGAAGAGATACAAATGTACACTCGCAGTACAACATAATTGAGGTTAATAAAAAAAGGGAGTATGATCGCTATGATCTTTTTATAATTGCAGAAAAATTTACGCAAGTGTATTATGCTCTATATCCATTGCGGCAGGATAAGGCTGATTGGTTGGTTGTAATCAAAACTAAGCCTGTTGGTAGGGTAGAAGTTGAGAATATTCTAGATGTTGCTTACCAAAACGATACCTCAAGTGTTAACCAAATGGTGGATGATCAGTTAGAAAATGACTTGGAGCATCCTCAACGCTAGTAGTTGATATGGAGGAAATAATAATCAGAAAATGAGGACGAAAAATCACCTAATAAAAATGAAATAAGTGAAGAGGAAGAATTTTCGGACAAGGAAGGATACTTCGAAGACGACTAGAATTTTAGTTTTTTCAAGTGCTCTCAACTTATAAAGATTTATATTCTGAATTCTAACATTTTCTTTAATTTATGCAGATGATCGGTAGGGGTCGAGGTAGGTCTAGGAAGGATAAGAGGCATATTGATCATAATGATAGTGTTACACCCTCACTTCCTTCCACTCCACACTTGCATCCCTTCGCTGCTGATGGCCGACAACAATCTTCTAGGTACACATGTTTTCCACCACATCCATCTACTCATCAGACTACCTACCATTCGCCCTCCCAGCAGTATTCTTACCATTCTCCACCCACAGGGCTATACCTCGCTTTCTCCACATGATGCTGCATATAGTTACATTGGTCCATCGAGTCACCAGTCACAAGGCCATGTGGTGACACGCCCGTCATCTACTCCATTTGCTTCATCACCAGCTGGATCATATCCATCTAGATTTCAGCCAGCTGGATCACAACAGGGGTCTGGATCGCAACAAGGGTCTAGATATCGCAGCCATCTTCATCAGCGACTCCGTCTCCCTCTCCACGGAGTTCATCTCCTAGCATTTCTAGATTTCGCCTTCTAGATAGTAGCGTTGAGCCAGATGCCTCCCCTTCTGCTCACACTTCAGATTCATCAGAGGAAGATGATCTAGAGGAAGTGCGGTATGATCGTTATCGTAGGATGATCATCAGGCCTGAGGGCAATGGGTAAGATTTATTTATTACTTCTTTGTTTTTGCTGAATTATAATAGCTAGTCTTGTTTAATGTAAATGCTATGTTGCAGGTTCATACCTAATCATCTGACTACAAAAATAATCATTGAAGCTCTTGGCCGGTTGTATGATGCACCCTATGCGACTTGGAGTGACTTTCCACCGGAGCTCGTGGAGCAAATTTTCAACCAATTTAAGGTTTTAATATAATTCTTATCTATTTAAGCATTATATTATCAATATTTTCATCTAATGTTACACACTTCATTTGCAGACTAAGTGTGCCTGGGAGGACCGGCATAACAGTGCCATTCTTTCAAATTTTGAGTTCAAATGCCGTAAGAAACTATCTGATTCCTTCTATTGTGCTCGGAAGAAGACCAAGAAGCCTTCATGGATTCTACCGCACATACGGGAGGATCTGTTGAGGCAGCGGACCACTGAGAAGTTCGAGAAGAAGAGTGAACATGGAAAGAAGGCTCGAGCATCTGAGAAGGGTGGCTCCTTGCACTGTGTGGGTGCAAGGAGCATGGGGACTGCGAGGAGACTACTGGTAATTTCTTAAAATATTTAATTCTATATATATCAAACTATATTTATATATTTTAATTTATTTAACATGTTTTATTATATTTGTAGGAAAAAAATATGGGAGGAAGATGACTCAATGATGAGATCTTCATGGAGACTCACATCCGGAAGAAGCAGGCACCGACAGATCTAACTAGATGGGTCAAGGACCGGGCACAGACTACATATGTAAGTTTCATAGCTACTATAACTTAAGATTAGTGTTTATAATATTATATAGTTAATAATTTTATATCTTCTAAATAAAGGGTCGCTACAAAATTAATATAGAGGAGTACACTCAGAACTTGCCACCGAATGAGCAAGGCGAGCGACCACCCGTTTCAAACGAAGAAGCACAAAAGATATGGTTGGATGTTATCAATGGTCCTAAAATGGGGATAGCATACGACCTTCCAGAGAGATCATTTCAGCGCTACAAGCCTGGATTGCAAGGTAAAGGGACTTCCGCCTAAGGCGAGGCAATTGATAGGTCGATTATCTCGTCTATGGAGAAGAAGATCGAAAAGCTGACAGCAGAGCTTGAAGAGACAAAGGCTAGAGAACAAAATATAGATAGACAATTTGATACCCTTTAAGTTCAGCTAGAAAAGAGGGACCAACAATCTAATCTCCTTCAAGGTCAGCTGGCCAATCTTCTTGCTAGTTGTGCTTTCCCCATTCCCCGGACTCATGAGCCTTCCCCAGATGCTAGTCCTTCTCGTCGTGATCCTTCGAACCATGCCACTGATGAAGGTTCTAGTAGTGAAGATGGAGGTGATGCAATACAAAAACACTCATTGAATGATGTTTAAACTTTTAACTCGTGAAACTTTTTGTTGTTGGGTATGATGTTTTGTTAATATAGTTTAGTGGAGATGGAGATGATGTTTTGTTAATAATATAGTGTTGATAGTTGTTATTGTTGTTGTTATTGTTATTGTTCTTATTGTTGTTGTTATTGTTATTATTGTTATTGTTATTGTTATTGCTGTTGATATTGGTTGAATGGCAGCAATGTAATGCTGCCATTATAGGTGATTGATTGTTGACAGGTGGTGCAGCTATAAAACAACTGTATTCTGCCAAAAAAATACCCAGAAAACCGACCGCCTACTGACTGAAGTCGGTTGGAACTTTTCATTTGAATTTCCCAGGAATTCAAAGTTACCGACCGACTTCAGTCGGAATTTTTGAATTTAAATATTAAATATTTTAACAATTCCGACCGACTATGGTCGGAATTTTTAATTTTATATTTTAAATATTTTAACTATTCCGACCGAAATTGGTCGAAATTGAACAATTTTTAAAAAAATTAATAATTAAAGTTCCGATCGACGTCGGTCGCTAATTTAAAAAAAAAATTAAAATATTTTCAAAAATACCGATCGAAGTCAATCGGTAAGGTTATTTGTGTTAGATAATTTGGTCAAACTGCGTTGACAAATACCGATCGATTTTGGTCGGTAATATTGACCAACGGCAGTCGCTCCTCTGTTGCGACCATTCTTTTTTCGATGAATTGAAATCGGTCAGTAATAGATCGGTTTTTGTTCAATTTCGCTCGATTTTGATGGACGTTTTTTAATAGTTTTTTTTTGTAGTGAATACCATAATGGTTAGTGGCAGAGCCACAGATTTTGCAAAGGGTGTCTAAATTTTGATATGTATTTATAAAAGTAAATTTTGACCTATATTCATAGTGTAGATTTCGACATACTTAGTATAATTTTTTGAAGAAAGATGTTCGTTCTACAAGAATTGTTATAGTGTATTTACTAAAAAAATTTATAAATAATTGTTCATTAAAAATGAATTTAGTAACATCTAAAAAGCAAGATAATTTATGCTTTATAACAAGTCAATATACACGATAACAGTGTAAAAAATAATTATATATAAATTAAATCCTAAACATAAATCTAGTGGCAGTTTATAGAGAATAATTAAAGAAGTGAGCAGTATGTTTAACGTCATGCAATTGCATTACAATAATCAACTTACGTCCCCGTCAGGATAAATCTATAATCTCCAGCTAGCCAGGCACTATCTTTGTCAATATGGTAGCTGTAATCACGAGGATTAACAAAGACCAAAAATGGCTGCTTCTTCCTCAAGTATTGCACATTGGAAACAACGAAAAAATTAACTTAACCCCATTAAATAGGCAGCTTCTTTGCATCCGTACGTACTTTCCTCTAAATTGCCTCACAAATTAAAGCTAATTAGCATTAATGGAGGAAATTAATAATAAACTTCCTCCAGGGTTTAGATTCCATCCCACTGATGAAGAACTCATCACTTATTATCTCAGGAATAAGGTTTCTGATTTCAGTTTCACTGCTGCAGCGTTTGCTGATGTTGATCTCAATAACTGTGAGCCTTGGGACCTCCCAGGTATGTAGCTTTATTATATTTTGGTTCAAGATTTCTCTCTTCTGTATGTTTCTATCTTCATGTTTTTTTCCCCTTTTATTAGTACTTACGTATATTTTAGTTTCCTGTTCCGATTTTGTTCCGAAATAGCTGTGACAAAATAAATCAATGGAAACTGATCGAGTTGTATCTTTTAATTAAATTTTTTCATCAGAAAACATGTTTTTGGACTTAGTTATTAATTCCCACAGACCAGTATCTAACATCCAAATCTTAAGTTTTACCTAATAATTTTTCTAACGCAATATATAACATCATCACATCTAATGCATTATAATTTGCATAGCATACTAAAGTGGTATTTAAAGTCCAACATTTGACAAATTAATGCCACAAGCGGTTAATAGTACAATTTAAAGTTTAATTTGTTATATAAAGCAGCTATATAGAGATTTAAATCTTTCTTTTGCCACTTGACATTTGATCTTACTTTGAAGGAAAGGATTTTTGTTACCCTAAAGGCAAAGATAGAAGCTGATGTTACTATATTACATCGATATCGCTGCTTATTAACCTAGCAAACACTGAAACAAACAGAAAATGACTTTCCTCTACATTGCTTTCTTGCTTATATCTCTGTTACCATATTTTACGTTACCAAAAATTTGCATGTTCACCTAGACTTGTAGGAGAAAATATGAACTAATCGATCTCTTAAGTTTCTCATTATACAAATCAAGACAATGACATACACACACATATATATATATATATACACTCATTTTTTTTTGGCTGTTTTTGGTGCAGCCAAAGCCTCAATGGGAGAAAAAGAATGGTACTTTTTTAGCCTTAGCGATCGGAAGTATCCAACGGGCCATCGTACTAACCGAGCAACAGAAGCAGGCTATTGGAAAACAACAGGCAAGGACAAGGAGATTTTTCATGGCGGAGTGCTAGTAATTGGCATGAAGAAAACACTGGTTTTCTATAGAGGAAGAGCTCCTAAGGGCGAAAAAACCAACTGGATTATGCATGAATATAGACTAGAAACCGCGCTTGGCTTCAAACCTTCAAAGGTAATTTATTATGTTTAGAAAACAATGCTAAGATATTACTCCCTTCATTTCACTTGATGTATCTTATGTTAGACTTTAACGTGACACAAAGTTTAAGAATGTAAAAGAGACTTTTGTGAGTTGTGATTTTAAACTAAAAAAGGTGTATAATTAACAAACAAAAAATATCTTTTGAATTTTGTCATGTTAAACATGACATATCGTCGTTCCCGTAAGAGAGTGTCATTAAACGGTAACACTAAAATATCGAAATTAAAAACTTACTAGTACCAAATAGAGACAACTAGAGACATTCTTTTAGACAAATCAAAAAGAAAACCAAGACACATAAACTGAAACGGAGGAGTACTGGGTTTTAATTCAATATAGTGACAGTGTGGAAACAATATTTCATCACCTAAAAGACAATTAAATTACAATTAACTGTACAAAAATTAAATAGGGTTTGTAAGCTGAAAAATAAGACATTTTACGTGCTATTAAAGTGCACTAATAATATAAATATTCTTCACGATATTGTACTTAAGTCTCTTTATGAGAAAAAAAAAAACGATCAGCTATATACAACATATATAGAGGTGATGATCACTGTCGTTTTCTTGAATTGAACCAACATCATTAATATATTGTGCAGCCATTAATTAATTCCTTATACAGCTTTTTTTATCGTTCTTTCAGGAGGAATGGGTAGTTTGCAGAGTGTTTCAGAAGAGCCCAACAGTGAAGAAACCAAATCCCACATCATCACAATCCCAAGAGTCTCCTAATTGTGACACTAATTACACAATAGCAAATGAGATAATTGGGGATTTTGAGTTACCAAATTTGAGTAGCATTGCTACTCCATCAAGTGGGATTAGCAACATTTCTTTACAGAATTACAACAATGAGAACATGAACATGAACTTGGCTTCAGAAGCAGAAAGCAACAATATTATTGTTCCAATATTACTGCCTAATTGGTCTTCTAGCTTGCTAAGTTCTAATTATCTATCATCATCAGTGAATTCTTTGCTTTTCAGCTCATTACAATCAAGGGTTAATTATCACACAAGAGAAGCTGCAACAAATATTGGCGATTACTTTGTAAATGACTTTACTTTAGACTGATCAATCCAGCAGCAACAGCATCAGCAACCATACAAATTGGATCATTCCAATATAAGTAACTACAACCTAATAAAAAGGAGGAATTGGAACCAACACTAAGAATCCTTTACTATTACTTTTCCTTTGCTATTACTTGTTCAAATTTGATGTTTTTTCTTGCTAGGTTTTACTAACCTGCATGATCATATACAGCGCAGCTAAATCAAGATATGGTAAATTAATGTTAGATTAGTGTAGTCTGTTGTGATTAACTAAAAAATTCTCTAGTCATTGTTTTACTTGCCCTATTCACATTCAAGTGTCCAAATTTTATTTTACTTGCACTAATCATTCTATTAATCTTCTAGCTGATTTCATAAAAGCGCCAAGAGAACACTTATCAATACTCGATATATATATATACATATATATATATATATATACATATATACACACACATATATATATATATATACATATATATATACACACACACATTATATTAAAAGCACGAATGCCCTTAACAAAATGTCATTCGCCTTTTTTACCCTTTAAAAATGAAGTTCATACTGGATAAAATAATCATATCAAATTATTTTCCTAATATTTAGGAATAACATTTAATTAATTGTCTAATAATATTTAGGAATAACTATTTAATTATTTTCATAATTTAAGGACTTTGATCTCAACTAATTTTTGTTAATAATATTTTCCATATTTGAACTAGGTAGGAATTCAAAATCAACGTATTTCTACTTACAAATATGGTTCTATATTTTGCATCCGATAAAAACTAAATATGCACAATCTTGACATGCACTTTCAAAAACGTATTTTTGATATTGAAAGTTGTTATTAGACTAAGACAAACAAAAGGTGATTTAACTTATCAATTTCTAATTGAAACACAGATATAATAGATAACAACATTAACCATTTGTTTGTTATTAGACGTTATCACTAGATAAAACTTTTTCTACGTCTTTTATCACTAAATAAGACTTTTTCTCGAGAATTTAAATTAAATAATAAGTAAAAAGTATTTATTTTGTGGTAGGTTTAAATTACTTGTAGAATTATAAGCAATTAATTCTATCTTAATAAGACATAGCAAATTACTTTTTTGTGAAAAAAAATATGTTTGATTTTTTGGAGTATATAATAATATGTTCATTACTGTTTAATCTAACACTCCTTCAATAAATTTTATGTACTAAAATCTAAATACACGTTTTATTAAATACTATAATTTGATATAAACTAACGCATTATCCATAATTATAATACTATTTAGCTCAATGTCAACTTCAAGAAATACTTTCAAAATGACACATGAGATTTGAATGTCAAATATGGGTAGACATGCTAAGAGTGTACTTTAAAAGGGCGCCCTTCGCGAAGTATTGATTGACATTTTTACCCTTCAAAAATAAATTTCATATTAGACAATCTAGCTAATTAGGATCAATATTCTATCATTTTCTGAAAGTCATGTTTTGTAATATAATTTTATTTCATAACTCAAATATATTATTCAAAAATATTATTGTAAATATAGGTACACGCGCGAATCGCGTACCCTAAGGCTAGTATGTGTGTGTATATATATATAAGGCATGAAAATTATAAATTCATCAAAAGAATACCGACTTCAATTTCCCAGGGGAAGATTATAAATCAACTGTCTAAAGAAAGTAAGAAATTTGTGTGCAATTTAGTAATATGTCATAAACAATTAGTTTCTGTGCATGCTCCTCCGTTTAGATATTCTCTATTATTATAAATGTGTGCAAATATAGCCCTTTGGAAGTTACTCTTTCTCGACAATATTAGACTCTGAGGCTAATATTTGCTACTTACAAAATTTTAGATTAAAGTCTAATATTTTCTAAGAAGTTTTTTAGTTTGTCAAAAAGAATTTATAAATTGTGGTCTAAAAAATACATCCGTTGAAAAAAAATTAAAAAAAATTAAAAAAAAAAATGGAGAAGAAGAAGAAGATCATTTGTAAAAGGGACAACTAATAAAATTCGCTTTTTTGTCAATGGAAATTGGGGGAAGTACACTAGCACCCATTCTTAAAGTCGGGAGGTTAGCCAATACTTATTTTGTCTTAAAAATTTTAAATTAAAAATATTAATTTCAAGATAATTCAGAATATTTGTATCTTGTAAAATAGAACTGAAAAACATAAATTCACGACAAATGAGCTAATTCCTACATAGAAACCCTTTAGAACTCGTTTGGTATGAGGGATAAAAGATTATTAATTCTGGGATTAAATTTGAGATGAGTTTATCTCATGTTTGGTTGGGATAAAATCGTGGTATAACTAATCCTAAGATTAGTTATCTCGAGATGGTAGTGTCTTTTTATCCTTATGGGAGGGTGAGATAATTAGTTCTAGAAAAACTACTTCAAAATAATTAATCATGGGATAACTTTTTCCAAACCAAACGACCCATCAGAGTGACTACCTGGTGTCATTTCTACGTGGAAATTCTACTAGTGGGCCATTACGACGGGCCACAATTTTGGGCCATGAAAGCTTAATAAAGCGGCAACCATTTTCCAAATAAAAAAGATACCCCAACATGAAAAGGCCCCCGTTCCTTCCTTCCTCTGACTGAGAGTGCCGGTAGAAGAGATTGCGGGAGCAAAATGGCCGGCGACGGATTATCGGCGAATATGGCCGGAATGTCCAAAAACCAGCTCTACGACATTATGTTCCAGATGAAGGTACTCCTATTTATGTGTTTGTGTCATATCCATACGCAAATTCGTTGTTGAGCTACTTGAAGGTTTAATCAGGTTCAGTTTTCATTCAAATTGTTTGTTACTTGTGTTCTTTTCCTAGAGCTACTTGATAAAAATTGTTGTAAATTATTAGCACTGATTTTCTAATTGGGCTGTTATGTAGACGCTAGTGGAACAGAACCAGCAACAAGCAAGGCAAATTCTCATCCAAAATCCTAGCTTGACTAGAGCACTCTTTCAGGTTTTCTTTTACCTTCACTCTCTCTCTCTCTCTCTCTCTCTTCTAAGTTTGCTCGTTTGTTTGACTTTGACCTCGTATCTATTTTTGAGCGTTATTATTCTAGGTTCTTATCTCTTTTTGCTTCCTATTGGTTGTTATAATGCTGAAATCAGGGTTTTAATATCGCTAATAAAGTGACTTGTTTGGTTTTAAACTTAAAGTAGATATTCATGTTTCAGGATCACCAATGTGTGGGATCATAAAGCTTAATATTTGATAATTGACAGTTAGAGAAGCTAGGTGAAATATCAAGTTTCATGGCTAGAAGACAGCTACTCCTTCCCCCCTCTTGCAAACGATTTACTGTGATGTGGATGATGTTTTAAAGAGTGCTGTCTGTTTTCTATTGTGAGTCATCACAAGATTCTTGGAAAAAAGAGACAGCTTTCACAATTGGAACCCAACATATGAATTTGGAGTTCCTTTGTTGATTTCTGATTGTCTGATCTGGACTTTTATAATGATGGGTTTTATAGGCACAAATAATGCTGGGGATGGTGCAGCCACCACAAGCAGTAAGTCAGCGTTTCGTCCTTTTGACCTTGTGAAATATCCATACTCCATGTCTAAATGCAATGCAGTTGCAGATATTTACTCTTTTTTCTATTTGTAGATTCCAGCCATACAGCCGACAGGAGCATTGAATCCTCAGCAGTCAGTATCTCAGCTTCCACAGTCAAATGTTCAGATCACTTCATCGTTGTCAGGGCAAATTGGCATTCAGGAGCAAACCAGGAAGCAGCAGCAGAATCAACCTACTCTAACTGCGCCATCTGCTTCTCTTCCACCCTCAAACCTTCAACCTCCATCCTTGCGGTCTCATCCATTGCAGTCAGCGCAGCAGCCAAAGAGACATATTGGTGCTCAAGCCACACCAATCTCTTTACCACAAACCTCTCAAGTTCCTAACATGCCATCGCTTCCTCATCATTCTACTTCACCGCTGCCATTTCATCTTCAATCACAAATGCCTCCGGCATCCTCCCAGTTGGAACAACCAATGCAAACTAGTGGCAACCAACACCTCATTATGCAACCACAGCTACCACCACAAGTGAGACCACCAATGCAACCCTTCCCCCATCAAGTTCGCCCTCACATGGGGCCCAATGTTGGTTTTTCTCAATCTGGAGCAACTCAGGACCACCATCATTCACAGCCTGCTTATCATGTGAGCATTATGCCTTTAGTGAACTTAAGATTTCCTTCCTGCATAAGATGTAAATTTTCCTTTTATCATTCAGCCTGCGCTGAGGCCTCCGGCAAGCATGGGACCTTCTTTTCTACCGGGACAACCACCAGTTCCAAGTCAGCTGCCACCTCAGTCGTATCAGGTGCCGTAGTTTTTAAAATCTACGTAACCAAAACTTTATGCTATTTCTATCTTTGATTGGTCTTCCTGGCCATGTAAGCCTGATCATTCTGTTACTTGCTCTGCTAAACTTGGTCAATTCTAATAAGGACGGACTATTGTTAAATTTTAAGTGCCACTTAATAGTTACCTCTTAACCAATGCATGAGTTCCGTGCCCATTTTGCTGTGTTTAAGATTGTCTACCTACCCGTGTTAAATATGTCTTATGTGATGATCGGTAGTTATGCGGGATTGTAAAGTAGGATAGGTGTATAGGGTTTTTCAGTCTTGAATAAAAATGGCTAATAGGGATAAAGGTACACTATACTCCTCCATAGTTAGCATTCTATTATTGCTCATTACCACGTGAATGAAGTTTTATGGGTACTGCTTTCTTTTGAAAAATTTGGGTTACCGACTTTCTTTTAAATTGCAAATCATTCCAATCCCTTGGTCCCTCCGGCCCAAACTAACTATTCTATTTTGACTTCAATTGTCAGTGTTATTATTTGACCATCAAATATTGTTAATCTATTTGGCCTTTTGAAACTACTGGCCCACCTTATATACTTAAGTATATCTTCAATAAAGTTCAAACCTTGACAAAGTATAGCTTGTTATCCATTCCCAAATCTTCTTTTTGTAACAGGGTGTTTCCAAGAGCAATGTTACATGTTAGTTCTGGTAACGGTCCAGAACGCACGATAATTTTGGTGTCTATTGTTTGAAGAGAATTCTTAAGTCTTAACTCTCTTTACTATGTCGGCTATCATCATAGGATTTAACATGCATTTTGTATGTGCATATATCTAGATGGGAGGTTCACATTTGAGACCAGAATTCCATCAAGTTGGAAGTTCAATGCAAGCAGATCGAGTATCTCCTCGGATTCCGAGCTTACCAGAGAATACATCAGGAACACATCTCCCAGGACCACCACCATTCCCTGGCCAGATGGGCCCTAGCAATCAGCCTTCTAGACCGGCAGCAGTAATATCTGCAGTCCTATTATTCAGTTATTTAGTTTTAGAAATGACTGTTGGTTTTACTTTCTGTTTCAGGCCAAAAATAAGTTAATCTTGTTGATGTGCAGCTGAGTCCGGAGATGGAGAATGCACTTCTTCAGCAAGTAAGGAGTCTGACCCCGGAACAGATTAACATGCTACCTCCAGAGCAAAGGAATCAAGTGCTTCAGTTGCAACAAATGCTCCGTTAATTAGAAGCAAGTGCTGCAAAAGACAATTTTGCGAAGAAATTGGAATATCACTGTCTGGCTAATTGACTTTACTATATATCAAGTTCCACTGGGTGTAGATGGACAGTGCACCCCTAGTTCAATGGTGCCCCCCC
>MCJB01048364.1:35688-58404 GCA_002018475.1 Nicotiana obtusifolia | reverse complement strand
CCCCCCCCAAAACACACACACACACACACACAAAAAAAATAAAAAAATGGCAGGCAAGCTTTTTACATAGTTTCTCTTATTTACCAACAAACCATAGCCTTCCCATCAATACGGTACAAGAATTCTCATAGAAGCACTACGTCTCCGGTAAAAAAAGGACAAACGAAGCTTTATATCTGAAAATCCAAGCAAAAATACTCGTATGAAATTCAACTATAGAGAAGGTATAATTTTAAAAAGTTCCAAGATTCTTGGATAAGCCTATTACCATAACACTATATAACTGATATCAGTTGATATGTGATTCCAAAATAGGGCATACCCATAACTCATTGGTGATTACTGAAACACTTTGTAGTGTGAAGCTTATGATGAGCAACAAGATCACATATGACAGGATACGGAGCGTGAGCTTTGTGGGGAAAACATTCTGTACAGTCAAGTATCAAGCCATGATGGGATAAATATGGCACTTTAGAAGTGGCTGGAGGAACAACTAAGATGTCTTCTAAACTCAAAAGTTCTGTAACATCTTTTCCAGACGACTTTTCTGGTTCACATGAACAGGATCAATTTTTTCTTCTTTTTTCCAGAACTAAATCGGTGGTCTCTGTAGAAGGAAAAAGGATATGGAGAACACAGAGTGGGAGCCAATACTTTCTCCTATTTTTTATAAGGCGGGGGCCGATACTTTCTCTAGAAGTATTTACTTGTAAACAACAAACTTGGATGATATGACTAACAGCCTTAGCAACTAATTTCATGAAATTGGAATCCCCTCTGACGAAGATAAATAGTACTTCCCAGTTCATATGGCATCACACAAAGACTCAAAGAAGTAACAAACAGAAGCAATAACATATCAAAACATTCTTTTCTATTTATTTTATCTGGGATAAAATCATATCAAAACATTCTAACACACCTTTAACTCCTCAGCCATCAGCTTGTTGTTTGTATTCTGAATTCCACGTTTGACTGCAATTTTAACAACCAAACTCTTCTCCCAAAGCTTGATTATAGCAGCAGCCAGCCCTTGATGATTTCTATTTCTCCCTAAAAGGGACACCAGGAAGATAACCCATGTTGTCACACTAAAAACTAAAATTGTAATTGTACTTAGAGGGTTGAAATTTACCGAGAGCAAAATGACAAGGAAGTGATTTAGCAATTTTCCGTAAATTAGTCATTTCTGCATTTGTTAGGCGTGATCTCATTCCAGTAGGAAGAAGCCGGAATGGTGTTTTGTAGCCAGGAATTGTCTGGGGGAGCAAATCGGCATCAACAGGAAGTACTCCCGTACCCCACCAATCCTCATAACGTGGGCCTAAACCATCTAATAGCCTATTGAATTCTGCTTCCTCCTCAGTCATGTTTTGGACACGATGAGGATGAACTTGATTACGATTTTCAATAACTGGATTAGAGCTTTTGCCGTCTTTTGCAACGGATTTGTCAGAGGAAACATCGGGAACAAAGAGAGTATTGCCGTCCTCATTCACGGATCGAGATCTAGAAGAAGGCCCCTCATAGTTACTACCTCGATACACCACCATAACGCTCCCAGCCCTCCATATCACAAGCCCTCCTGTTCGACGCTGACAACCGGAAAAAAGAGGAAGTAAACGGACTGCACCTTTTCTAGCATATGCGATATTCAGATAAATTAAATGTCATAATTGCTTGCAACGGTTAATGGATAATTGCTCGAAAATTATACTATTTATCTTTAACAAGATAATAATCGTATTTTTTACTGTTAACAAGATAATAATTGTATTTCAAAACAAATTCAAGTAACTCTACATCTATAAGGAACCCTTATATAGCACTCATTCCTTTTTAAAATAATGAACATTGTTCTCAATTAAGTGAGACCATTTATGGTCAAAAAGCAATATCATTTCTGAAACCAGACATATGAATAAATCTCTTTCTTCATCACAATGATGATTCCTATTATTGTTTAAAAAGTGTTATCTAATCTAATTGGAACTTTAGTTTAATACATTAGGATGTAATCTTGGCCAGCACAAGGACAATATATGAAGAATAAAATATACAAGCAATCTTTAGGACACAAGTTTTGGAAATATTCTAAAGTGTCAAACAAATTCAAATACTCCCTTCGTCCCGATATATGTGGCGGTGTTTGACTAATCACGGATTCTTGAAACTTGTGGTTAAACATGCCATAGACATTTGTGTGGCTATAAATCACCTTATTAAAGTTAAAATGAGAAGTTTAAAATTAAATTATTTCTAAATATTGAAAGGTGTCATTCTTTTCTAAACAACCTAAAAAGGGAAAGTATGCTTCATAAAATGGGACAACATAATGCTATACGGGTAAAGCCAAGTGCACCAACCTCAACAATCTCGTGGCCAGTCCTCATATCATGAGCCAAAACCTCATGAAACTTGAGCCTAACCAGCTCATTCTTCCTCCACGCGTCGTGAATCTTCTCCAACACTGCTCCTGTAATCCCAGCCTTAGGTACACTAACCCTTTCTCTCAAAGTCATACCATTTCTCCTCAGCCTCCTCAATTCCTCATCCTCAATTGTTAGTTCAGCCAATGTTGGTGCCTTCACTGTCCTCCTCTTCCCTCCCCTCTGCTCCTCTACCACCACCTCTCCCTCCTCTACATTCCGTTCCCACGGCAACAATGTATCATCTCCCTCGTCATCATCACTCTCTGCTAGTATCATATCAGGTCGAACCCAATCTCTCTTCAATAAATCCCCTAATTTTTCTTCTTCGCCGATACTCGGCACTGCCGAACTAGAATTCAAATTCGAAATTTCCTCTTCTTCATTTTCATCTTCATCGTCAGAGCCTAATCCTAAGTTTCTCAAACGGAGTACAATCCTCTCTATGGCGGTGGTCCCTACTCTACTAGTGTTCTCGTCGAAGTATTTAGTTTCCGTGTTGGAATCGAAAGTTCTAGAATTGGACGACGAATGTTCTACTGGAGGAGATGTGTTGGGCCATTTGTTTAGCCAGGTAGAAGAGTGAGATTTGTTTGGCTTGGACTTCACAGGGGTAGAACTGGAATTTGAATCTCTGTAGGGTTTCCGATGATCCCTGTTGCTGGTTCTGGTGTTGCCGCCGGTGCGGCGAAGAGATGAGAAGGGTTTAAGGAAAAGAGAGAATGCCGGTCGAGTAGAAGGACTAGAAAACGAGGAGAACAAGTGTGGTGGCAATTCTGTGAATTTCGCCGTCGACAAGGCCATTTCAATTAATTCAGTTTCTTCTTCTTCCGGTTAGCTTCATAGTAGTGGGAAAAATGGCTTCAGTTGGCAGAGCTTGACGATAAGATATCTATTCGGATATTTTATAGGAGTCATATATACACGTCAGCCTCCGAATTGTAATGACCCGACCCAAGTGTTCCTCTTTGATCCAAGTCCTGCAATATCGGCCCGCATAGTATAAAGGGATATATACAGAGTTACCCAGAGAAAACAAAATAATTACCTGATTTTACCCATTCAAAATAATTACGCTCTATTATAGAATATTCTTATAGTATATTGTGAGGCAATAGCTGTATATTATTGGGCAACTGTGTTTTAGTTAAATTTTTGCTAAAAAGTTGAATATTATTATAGTATATCGTTTCGGCATATATGTATACTATTGTAATATAACTGTATACTCTTACAGTATAACGTGATACCGCAGCGGTATACTATTGGATAAATACATTTTTATTCAAGTTTCAGCTATTGCATATTATTACAATATATCATTTTGTTAGCTCTTTCTTTAAATAAAAAAATATATTTTATTTTATTTTTTCTTTGTCATTAGATTGTGTATCATATAATAAGTCCTAGTAACAATAATCCTCAGAGTTAGTTAATCGTAGTATGTGTTAGGAGCGTATGTAGCGTTTCGGATACGAGTTCAATTGAACTCATAACTTACGACACATAGTATATATTTATATGTAAAAACTTATTAAAATCTCAACAAGTATTAGATTTGAACCCATAATTTTAATAGTATAACAAGTTCAATGTTTAAACCATAAAAATTGAACTCATTAAATTTAAATCTTGAAATTGCCTCTGTATGTGATTGAAGAGTTAGCTTATCCATGGAGTTCATTAATAAGACGTTCTGGATCGGGATATCTTGATCTATGAATGCAGGGAAAAAAAATACAAAAAAGCTCTTGAAGCCTTCAAACAAAAGCACATACGTTGAAAAGATGAACAACATGCAATATAAGAAAAATAGCAGAAGAAAAACACAAAAAGACATAAAGTAATTAATGGGAGAAAGGGAGAAAGTAATCAATGGCAGAAAGGGAATGGCAGGGAAAAGTTAGGTTAAATAGGAAAAAACATGAGACAGAAAATACAAATTAGTTTGGCCCAAATGGGCATTTTGTGTAAATTTCCCAAGTATAAAACCCAATTACTTGGCCCAGAAAGTATCTAATATTATACATATATATTATATACTAGTTTTAGGATATGCGTTTTGCACTTGTACTCATATTAATTGATATATAATTTTATATAAAATTATATAAAACATGTTAAACAATGTATTTGAGTTATAAAATAAAACTTTAAAAAGTATAAGCTTTGAAAATAATGAACCACATTTAGCTAGCACTATAATCATGTCCTACAGAAGTTCTTAGAAATTATATTGTGATTCTTCGGACTTATGTGGAAATATCTTATAAAAGTTATAAGTATTTTTATGAGAGAAGCAAAAAGTCACAAAAAAAAAAAATATCACAATTTTTCAAAGATTTATCGAATAATACAAATTGAAATATTTTTTCGTGTCTTTTAGTGATTCGGGAATATAGTAGTGATAATATAAGATTTAAAAATGACTAATATTATTGAGTTAATAGTTTAAGACAAATAACTTAATATGTAAAAAATATAGGGAACTGTTATGGGAATATATGCAACAACAACAATAACATATACAATGTAATCTCCTATAGTGGGCGATAATGGAATGTATGCAGAAAAGGAAAAAAATAAATGACAATTAATATGTTATCTTCTAATTTTTCATCCTTACTGCTTCAAGTCTCGCTCTTTTGTCTAGTTTCTTTTACCGCCATATTATTCTTATGAAAATAAATTTATGTAGTCTAAGAGTTTTGTCAACTTGAATTTTTTTTACTTATTTGATGAATTTGGAATATAATTGAATTGAGTTTTTTGCTAATAATTAATTAAAGAACTTAATTATTTATTCTCAACAATAAAAGAACCAATTTAACTTTTGTTGATTCATTTTTAATAGTTAATATTAACTCCTCCCAAGTGTAAATATTTTCCGTAACATGAAAAAAATAAAAATTATTACATTACTCAAATAAAAATTAATTTTTTAGTGAATTTTGAATTACCAAATGTTACGTTGCTCATATATGTGGTTAAAGTGAATTTCTTTTATAAATTAGCAGCGATGGTGTTTGGATATTTTCCAAACGTGATAAAGAATGTTCCCAATTGACATAGGACATGGTTGAAGATTTTGTATATAGTAGTAACGACATTAAGCTAGCGATTATTAATTGTTGAACTAACATGCATCACTTCTGCTTCTATGTTATCTAAGGATTTATCTTGTTCCAAAAAATTTACATAGTTACTAAATTAGGCAAAAAATAGAAAAAGAATAAAACTATGTACTACATATGTAGTACAACGTGCAATATTAATGACAATCTGTTGAACGAAAGTGATGAAATACCACATGGATCGTAATACGAATTAATTTCTAGCAAATTACCTTGGCTTCACTCATTGAAATGTGAAAAAATGATGCCAACGAACACAGGTCTCCTTCATATAATGAGTTTTCTACTTTGCTAGATAACTTAGTATGAATAGGAGACCTTGACTTGCATAAAAATTAATTAACTTCATTATATAAAACTTAACATAAAGGTATTTGATGAAATAATAAAGTTGTCATAACCTACTTATTTAAATAAAAAAGATTTAATAACCAAAATTTACCATAGCTATAGAAATTAAATAAAGTATTGTTCATAGCCGTCTACTATCAAATTTACACATAAAAAATGCATTTATAAGAAATCAAATTTAACTGTACAATATATTGTCAAATTAAATATGTATACAACAGATTTAATAAGAATATATAATAAAATCAAGAAACATTGCAGTAAGAGATTCACATTTATACCAAATCAAGTGAGAAATTTTATTAGAAAAGAAAATTAAATAAAAAGTTATTTATTGTTCATTTAATATAAATTTGATTTGAATTTCACAAATAGTTCAATGAAATCTCACTTCTCTCCACTTATTACGTATGATTAATTACGTGTGAAAATTAAGGAAATAACGGTTATTCTGATGTGTGAAATAGACATTAATAAATAGAAATAAAAAAAATAATGAATGTGAGAAAGAAGATAGTACCAATGTGCTGTAATGGAGATGAACATCTCCCTCTTAGTCTTCGCCTT
This sequence comes from Nicotiana obtusifolia, assembly GCA_002018475.1. Lineage (NCBI taxonomy): Eukaryota > Viridiplantae > Streptophyta > Magnoliopsida > Solanales > Solanaceae > Nicotiana > Nicotiana obtusifolia. Next base: position 51,920 of record MCJB01048364.1, on the reverse strand, counting down.
TATGCAAAGCAATTAGATCCCCGTAGTAGTTGGAGTTAATTTGAAGTCCATAAAATTCATTCTATTGCATAGCGTTTTAGTGGCATTAATAAGCTTAAATATTAGGGTTTTCTAGTTCAAATAAGGAAAAGTTTAATAACTAAAATTTTAGCTAATTTCAAATCTATAAATATTAAGAAAATATCAAATTACAATTTTATTCAGTGTAAACGCTATTTTAAAAGGGTAAAAAAGACGAACAATATTTCACTAAGGGTCTTCGTGCTTTTAATATAGTACTAGTTTCTACGTTCATGCGTTGCACGAGATTCTTAAGTCAATTATTTTTGAAAGAATTTCAAATTAAGTTTTTGAAAAATTGTTATGAGATGATAAGCAAAGAGTAAGAAACAATGTCATATCTTCAGTTTGCATATCGACTCAATGAACCAACTTTATAAATAACTACTTTGCGAAAGCTGAATTCCGATGCTCGATCCCACCACAATTTACATTATCAATATTAACATATCGTTGCACCAGAATCTATGTTCAATTCTAGTCTCTGCTTATTACTATGCATATGCTTTATTGTAGAAAAAAGAGCATTTAAAGGGGAAAAGTTAGAACAAGTCTCCCCCAATAATTGTTCTGCTGTTCATGTTAAATTGAAACTTTACCACTTAAAAAGACTTTTAATTGGAGTGTGCCTCTTTTGCACCTCAAGTGCTCACATATTTTGATTTCAAAGGAGAGAAAGTAGAGTAGGGTAATTTAGGCAGAGTTGTGATCAATGTCTAACTTCGTATTCTCCCTCTGTGCCAAAGGTGTCACTTTTCGTCTTCTCGAATTTCAAACTATGAATTTTTATTAATATCTTAAAACTTATTTTTTAATCATATTAACATAAAAAGAATTGCAACTTACGGTAATTTGTATCTAATTTTTGGAGTATTTAAATTTTAATTTTAACATATTGCATCGATCTAATATAATTTAGTTTTAAAATTTTGTCAAATTGACTTTCGAAAAGCGACAAATAGCACTTACTTGGGAACAGAAGGAGTATAAATATTTGCACAGAACATTGAAATAAAATATTGTTGCGTACAACGGAACATAAATTAATTACCTGTCTTTAAATGGTCCCACAGTGGCGGATCTACATTGTCTTTTGTGGGTGCTCAAGCACCCAATATCTTTGATTAGATTTAGTAAATTTACACCGGCAGTTATAAAAATATTTAGATAAATATTGAGCGAGTATCCATGACTAAACTCCTTTTTCCTATTCTTAATTTTATCAGCGAGCACCCATGACTTTAAAATTTTGAATCCGTCAATGCTCCAAGGTCAATTATTTTGATTGCACGAGAACCTACATTATGTAAGAAGAAAAATATCAAATATATTACATCAATTATTTTGAATAAGGCATTGCATAAATTCAAACAAACTCGCATATCAAAAGCTATAGAAAAATTAAAAAGGTCCATACAAGAAACAGTAAAGACAAACATGATCATCCCCATAAGATCATCATATCAGTAAGGTCAAAAGCGAGTTCCATTCTTGGCTTTAAGGATTTTAAAGAGAAGAAGACATCTAAAAGCCAATCTGTCTTCAAAGATTTGTTCAGCAATATTGGGTCATTATTATCTTCCTCCATCGTCAAGATCCCTATACAATTAGAAAGCAAATAAAACATTACCAGTCCTGACAATAAAAAGAAGACCACATCTAAGAAAGGAAAATTTCCTTTATTTGTTTTATAGAAAGTCCTATTATGGCCCAAAATCAAATACGTTTAGTTCTCCAGCAGCGGGATTTATGGTCGGCATATCAGTAGTTTAAATCGAAACCAAATTTCATCCTTGGGTAATTACAATTATATTCATTTTTAACTTTCTTTGTAAAATAAAATTTTAAGGGCATAAACGTTGATTAATGTTTCAGATATATTTTCGTCGTTCAATATTAGTGTAAAATATTCGTGCTTTTATAATAATATAGATAGATATATTCTGATTATTTTTTAGTTTAAGTGAATGGGTATGTAGCTATTTAGGTTAATTCTTCGATGTCAACCACCAAGGGATAACGTGGAAAGAATAAAGTTCTATTCTTAACTAGAGGTCTCTTCGAGCAGGAGAATTGACAAAATTTTGGTAGAAAGCGCCATGTATTTGAATTAATCCATAGTGGGTTTCCGGATACCATATGATTAAATGAGAAATAAGAAAAAGATGTCTGGGATAGAAAAAGAAGTAAGTTGAGCATCAAATGAAATATATTGTAGGAAGAGAGATGTAATACTGACTCCTTATATATACAAAATATAACGTTTATCACCAAGAAGAGGAAACTGACTTTCATGTCTCTGTATTACAGTTACAAAAAAGTTAGGCTGCTGTGTGGTGGCTTCATTTTAAAGACGTGTGAACTGTGAAGGTATCAGTTAATAATATACACGATGATACAACTTGAAAATTTTGATTAATATGGACCCTATGACCTATCTAGGGGGGAAATCATATACTGTATATTAACAAAAAGGAAAACAATGGGATTGCAGTTTTTTCAAGGGAACGTAATTTTTCTACCCAAAGCATAGGAAGGTGATGAATTAATGATTTCCTGGCCAAGCTCATTTATCTTGTTGAGCAAAAGTGTTTGTTCAGTCTCAAGCTTGACCATAAGCTCCTCTTGGGATTCGTGTAGACTTTCCATTTCGTGCAGCGATGCTGAAAGTCCTTCGAGGTCATCGTCTTCTATAAAAGACTGGAACTTGATCATCATTTGCTTCATCTGATGGAATCCAACATCAATGGTAATATGTCAGCAAATTGTTGAAGAATATGGTGCCTACTGATCGTCTACCTATGTTGCGTGGCTCTCCAAAATGCTGATGCATCCGTGTCGGCTCCTCAAAAGATAAGCTACTTTTGGAAGATCCAACATGCACCCAACGGCATTTTTGAAGAGTCCTAACAACATAGTCGTCTACACAATGAAAATTACATAGGGACCTGCTCTTACCTGGTTAGAGATTTGGCGGCGTGCTTTGGTTACCGAGGACTCGGAATCTACGCTTGTTTTCTTTTCTAGGTCCGGAACTTTGCGTGTAACTTGAATATGGATCTCTCCCTTCTTCACATTTTGAAGGGGTATCCACTTGTCAAACATTTGATTTGGAGGCAACCGTTGGTATTCAACGACACAATCACCTATGCTTGCTGTTGGCAGTAAATGGTTGTGGTCCTTAACATGCAACTCCAGGGGACTCCCATCATCAGGAAATTCTAATGTCTGGTGCCATTGAGGATGCAAAGTTTTATACATAACCTGCAAATAATCCAAGACGGATCGGAAACTCCTGTTAAACATTCATATTTTTCAATATAGACCAGAGATAAGCCATTTCCACTCTCCTATTCTCTTTGCAGCTCTAGGATTTTGCAGTTATGGTTTCTGAATAAGTTTCAACAATTCCAAAAAGGTCTATATTTGATGATACAGTTTGTTTGCAACAATAGCTTCAGCATGAGACAAAAAAACTTCCGCAAATAATAGAAGTGCGAAAAGAAAACGACAAAAAGCATTATCTCTAAATTCTAACCTTAGTTCTTCTCTTCAAATTACCATATTGTACCCTCACATAAGGATCGCTGGTTCCTCGGAGATCAGCAGCAACAAGGTCTTTTGCCTCGATGAGAGCAAGTTCAACCCAACCATTGGAAGAACTACCATTTGAAACCTAAAAACACCAAAGTCAGAAGGAAAATGGCATCATAATCAAGCATGAACATGTAAGTGTGGTAGTTATCCGTTTACTCTCGGATGTTCTTTTCTTTAACATTAATCTGAAATTCCTCCTTCCTCATCATTTCATCATTAAATTACTAAATGACCAATAACAGTTATGATCGAGAATACCTTGGATCCTTCATAGTCATCACCTCTGACTGCTTCTATCTGGAGCCGCAATTCTCCAGAATTCACTTTCTCAAGAGGAATCCACACATCCCTTGGGGAACCTTCTATAAGTCCTTCTAAGCTTACTCGCGCACTACCAATGTTCTCATCTCCAAACATCTCCTCAATGAAGCACTTTATCTTCAGATATTCACCACCACCTATTTCATCAAATTCAAACTTCTGATTCCAGGTAGGATCTGAAGTATGTGGCACAGTTCTCGTTCTTTTCAGAGCCTGAGAAAAAGTTTTAAGGATCAGTACATATTCACTCAAGCTCCCTTGTATTATAATATTGAAGATAAGGAAATTCAAAAGAGCTTTTAGTATTCCATTTCTAAAACAATTTATGAACGGCATAAATGAAGAACATATATGGGAATTTAGTTTTGGAGAAATGATATATCAAGTGACGAGTTCTGTGAGGAAAAAAGAGGAGATATACCTTGCCATACTGGAATTTCACGTAACAGCCAGAACCAGGCTTTCCAAATTTATCTTTTGAAGGAAGGTCCTTTCCTTCAACTATTGTCACATATATTTTTCTACCTGTTCTGGGTAGAAAACTTGATGTACCATTGAGTGAATGCTGAGAGCTGATAGGTAAACCGTTCGAGCTATGTGAACCATCAGCGAATTGCCATTCCTTCAAGACGAGTTTCACTGTCAACTGAAACAATCATTTAAAACAAAGAAATTAGTACTACATAACTTCGTATCTACACCAAATAAAAACACAAAGAATGAACATCAATTTTTTGTCATTTCAATCCTTCTACTTCCAATGGAGCATATTCTAATAAGGCAGTCTCACACGTGAAGAGAAGTTGTTCACTAGAAGCAGGAAAAGAACTAGTTACGTGGTACATATTAACCTAAATGTTATTATTGATTGAAGAGAAACAGACAGAATGAAGGGGAAACTAGACTTGTTAAGGTCCTTCTGGAAAGAGAAATAAAGGGGAAAGGACTCTTCTTGACTTGATTTTGAACAACATGCAAGAAGGCTCCGCATAGGAGTTGAAGGTACATGGAAAAAGGAAACGTAAGACTGAATAAAATATAGAAATTCTATGCTAAGTTCCTGATCCTACTGTGTCAATTACAAATTTTGAGAATTAATTCTCTTCCAAGATCATCAAGTTCTAATACCATATAAAAGAGGGGGAAACACTTACCGAGTTGAAGTCGAAGAATACAAGAGGACGTACATTACATGATATAGGGAAATCATAGACTACATTAAATATGAAAATTTTATGCTAAGGGAGGTTTCCCATTTCTTGGTATTCTTTAATTATGACACGACATTAATAATATTCTCTTTGACTTTCAATAGTCCTAACTAGACATTGACTTGAACTTTCAGAGCTGTAAGCAGGATAAGACAATCCATATTTTACTACAAGTGTGCTGCCTCTGACGGTCCCAAGGAATCTATGATACCACGAAAGAGTCAAATTGAAATACACCATGTTTATGATGATAAGATTGTGAATAATACCATTCTTTGTTATGCCGTCTTGCATTATCATTATCAAATTACAGTGTGCAGATGTGGAAGCTCAAACGAAGCCAAAGTACAGTGTAAGGAGAATTACAGAGGCTGCAATTTAAAAAGACCATAGCTAAAAACTAGATTCCTACCTCTCCTGAATTAATCCCCTCAAATGGAACCGTCATTTCAATTTCTTTACCACAAAACTCAGCACGCCTGGCTATAGCAGCGGAGTCAGCTCCCGTCGCCCAAAATATTGTTGAATCATCTGCAACATATCTCATCTGTTTCATAAAGCCATATCATGTGTCAAATGCCACTACAGAGTGATAGAGAACCAATAAATGTTTCAGCCCGTAAAAAGAGCGAACTGAAAAATTAATGCAGTAAGGCTCACTCCTTACTGCTAATTCATAGTTTCTGTTTGAAGGTAGAAACAAGAAAAAGATGTCACTGATCTTTAATTGGAATCAACTAATAACAACTACGTCTGTAAATTGGATGCACTACCATCCCAAATTTATCCATCATGCTATGACATTCAAGTCAACCCTGAAACTATTTTGATACTACATCATGCGGACCTTCATTTGCCCAGAACCCGTGTCTGACGAGTGTGATAAGGGTGTGGGTATGTCGTGCAGATCTTTGGAATACACTAAAAATTAGCAAAATACTGGATGCACCTGTATAGGATACTTAAAAAAACTTGTGTGAGATACATACCCATAAACAAGTCATGTAACAGAGCTTTAATATATAAAACATGGGTCGTAGCATATTAATTTACATAGATTCACCTTTATTTCACAGCTTGTCAGATAGTCATACTTCACGCTGCCAGGAGTGCATTCAAATAAATTGAACTTAATTGTTCCTGCATCCTCATGTAGAGTCATATTGAACTTTGAGTCCCATCTAGGGCAGGATCCTGGTCTGACATCTGTTTTCCTGGTTAATTCTTCAAGTTCAACCTCGACAAATGTCCGCAAATCCTTGTAATCATGGAGACTCTCCACATAACCATCTGTCGATGAGCTCTGTTTCCTGGAAGGGCTACTCCTCAGGTTACTTCTAGACAATTTGCTGGCAGACATCACGGTCACAGAGAGTACACCGGCGACAGCCCTTTTGAATAAATTCACCGCAGGCAAAGAAAAACAATTACGGCGAGGTTCAACCATCCTCTTAGATAAGGAGTCATTAACAAGTTTAACCTGTGAAACAAAATAAGCAAAATAATTTACTTACTAGTACCGAATCAGAATAATTCTGCCAACTGACAAAGGAGAGAAAGGTCAATAACATAGAAGCTATAAGCTTTACTCGTTGTAATAGAATATGTGTAGTTAAGATTAGAAAATTTACTGCCAAATCGGTGTTTGGGAAGGAAGATGTCATAATGTAGTAAATCAGTCACATACCAGCCATGCAGAAACACCTGGCAGCTCAGTTGCTGGAAGAGATTGGCTTCCACCACTACCAAATGCAACGCCTATCCTAACCTCCGGAGGCGCCACAAATGAGTATAAAAATGCTCTTCCATCTAGAACTGGCACTAAGCGGAGCTGTAATAGTTGGATTAAAGAGCCGTTAATTCACATCAGTAATTCTAGGAGCCAAGGAAACGGCAGAACTTTAAGAATGAAATATGACCCTTAAGTAAATTCTTTTGAAGCAAAGCTGTTTGAGCAAAGCTGCTCCACTTTTGCCCTAAATCGAGGTGTAGAAGGTAAATATTTATGGTACAGTTGTAGGCTTGTGGAACCTAAGTACCCACAAAAAATAACCAAATGAAGCCAAGAGGCCGAAAAGGTAAAAATGTACATACATCACCCTTGATGTGGATGCTGTTAATAACTATCCGAGCAGTCCCCATTAATGGCTTTCCCAACTTGGCAAGCAACATGATACTTATATCAGTAGTGTCCCAGTCAAAACCAAGATGCACAATTCGCTGTCCGCAAAGGTAATAGTCAGAATACAGATCTTCTCCGATTTTTTAATACAAAAGAAAAAAAGGAAAGAAAAGACAAGTTAGAACCAAACCTGATCACCGGAAGTTGACCACCGTATTCCACGAAGCCCTAAGAGCGGAGGTTTAGAACCAAGTGAAAATTCTTGTAATTCAATCTTTTCCTACAATCAGTTCTTGTAACTTAGGCAACATTTAGTATTTCTAGTACCAATCGTCATATGAAGGGCCGGACAAGAAAACTTACAATCAACTTTGGTTTTCGTTGTTTCATGCGTCTCTGTGTCATAACAATTAAAATAAGAAAAGGCAAATATTTAGATAACAGAACGGAAACTTAAGTATGTGCTTAAAAAAACAGTGTCATCACAGAGTATCACATATGCATTTATATATATCCTATCCACTTTTTCCATCAACACTCAACTACGTATCAGTTAAGATTCCGCTGCTTGTTGAGTTAAATGCAAGCACCTGCACATACAGAGAGAGATACAGAACAAAGCAATTTACCTCAACAATAGAAGAGAACCTCAAAGAAAGCCTAGGGCTCATATAAGTAGGCCAAATTTCAATTAATAGCTTATTCAGCCACTCACACTGCTCCAAAGGTGTTGTTGGCTGTAGAAGGCAAAAAAAGAAAGAGCAAAATAACCGTAACGCATTAACCTAACTCATTCAGGAAACAGTGGCAAAGAAAAAGCAGGGAAAATGGCAATGAACTTACTGATGTCTCCAGCAACACTTGCATCCATTTCTTATTCAAGTCTTCTGCAAGAATTTTGCGTTGGTAACTTCCATACTGCAAATAGAAAAGTTGGTGCTTGATTAGAGCCTTATATACCTTTGTCTCTATTCAAAATATAATAGGGGACACATTCTTGGAAAGAAAGACACTAAGCAGAATACTGCCGACACTGAAGAGGATTTTAGTAGCAGATAAACGGCAGCCTGGTGCACTAAGCTCCCGCTATGTGTGGGATCCGAAAAGAGCCGGATCACAAAAGTCTATTGTACGCAGCATTACCCTGCATTTTCTGCAAAAGGCTATTTCACGACTCGAACCCGTGATCACATACATGGAGTCAACATAACCAATTACGCCAAAGCTCCCAAACTTTAATAGCAGATATTTTGATAAATCTCACTGCAAAAAGGAAATAACGATCTTCTACGCATTGATTTAGAAATAACTCAAAAAATAAAAGTTTGCTTGTCGGTGGAGATATCAAAAGTACAAAACCACAGATGACATCAGAAGAAAAATAAACACAAAAGATCAAGCAATATGTCACCAGGCAAATATAAAAAATATAAGTATTATTTAGTTCCATATAGATCCAAGAATTTGTTAAAGATCAATATAGTTGAAGAAATTCACATCCCAAATTGAACCAATCAAGTGAAGGTAAATAAGAGAGAAGTGTTAACCTGAAAAACTGCCCAGACAGCCACGGCAAGAGGAACCCAATTGGTGAGAGAGAAAATCCACTTCTCTATCCCCCAAACAACTAAAAATATTGGAATTACAAACGGAAGAATTGGCTTATCAGCTAGCAACTGATTCAAGAAATCCATAGCTTGTCTCACATCCAAAGAACTTGCTCTCTTTTTCTTCACCATGTAAATACTATGCAACTACAGTAACCAGATTCTCAACAGCACTGCACTTGATCAACTTTAGCTTTTTTTACCGCATTCCAAGAAAATTAAAGATTTAAAAACTTGTCTTTTTCACTTGTGCAGAGAAATGAGGAATTTTCTTTATTGACTTGGGAATAAGAAAGGACAAGAACTGAAGAACATATACCCCTTCTGAATCCGTTAAGAAAGCACAGGGAATTCAGAGAGACGGCTCCAAGACTCAGTAAATTTTTGCGCCTTTTTCTCTGTCCAAAATGGAGACTAAGCTACGAGATGGAAACTAAGAAGAAAAGTCCAAGTCAACTGAGTCGCCTTGGACATGCTACAGTTCTTCAAGAACTTTATACGTTGGTAAATAATTAAATACTAATATGGAAATGCTTTTTTCGGTAATGGTGGTGGTCATAAAGGCCAGTCCGAATTTTATTAAGGGAAATATAAAGAAGTAAGCTTACACAGGACCAAAAAAGAAAAGGAATATACTACATGCATAAAAGAAAACATTTATCTTGCTATACAATACTTATAATTTTCTGGAAATGGGTCTTCATAAGTATTCATTTTCATCATTGACTAATAATCTCAGGTTCAAGTTACATGAGGATGGAGTCATCTTTCTTATGAAAGATTTATTCTGGGACTTTACAATTCAAATTTAATCAGATTCAAAATAAATTTTTTGATAAATAATTAATGAAATGTTAAGTATTCATTCGTCGTTATAAAAGTTTTATCCTTAATAATGTGGAATTTTTATAATTGAATCTAAATTTAGTGGGATCTTAAATGGTATGGTATGGGATAACGAGAAGGATCGTTTTTAGTTTATTTGTCCGGTAAATTTGAATAAGAGCACTGTGAGTAATCCCTTTTCCCTATATCTTTGCCGTGAGAATCGCGAGGCCCTTTTTCCTATATTTTTGCTTATTTTTTGACATTACTTAAATTTTTGGATCAAGGTTTCTTTCCTTTTTTAGTTTTACTCCTCCCTGATTCGATTTACCCGGAATGTTTAAAAATATTATTCTGAGGTTATTTATTTCACGAAATACACCCTTAACGTACCATTTCAATAAAAATAATCGCCTTAAAGTGTAGACAGCGAAACATGATTTACACAACAAGATAAATATAGTAGCAATTTTTTTCTCGTTGGATAACGATTGCTACTTTAAAAAATACAATTATAACAGTTAACTTCAACATGCCTTAGGGTTGAGATCCCCTCCAGGATTTTTGAATGGGGGGTGTAGGATGCTGCCACGTGTAAACAAAAATTTGAAAGGCCAAGATTTTGCTGATTGCAAAATTAATTCAACTTCAAAAGCTCCAAATAACCTAGCTCGTTTCTAAATTTCCATTAGATTACCACGAACTTCCGACGCCGGTGACTTGAAGCCATAAAGTTGTAAGTCCGGCGCATTTTTCTTTTCTCCATCTCACTTCATTTTTCTTCTCTTTTTTTGCCCTTCCCTATCATTCTCCAGCAATATCCTGGCCTTTAAAATTTTTTGTAACACGTGGCAGCATCCTACACCCCCATTCAAAAATACTGGAGCAAAGAATATTGGAGGGGATCTTTAACCCCTTAAACATGTAGGGTAGCTAGCAATTCCTTAATTTAGATAACTAGAAAAATATCGGAACACTAATGATTGGTAAAAATAAAAAGATATCATTAGCAAAACTGTGCTTGATAAGTTTAAAAAGACATGGTTCTTTAAGAAATACTTTTGAAATAGAGATGATTGAACGCAATCAATTTTATTAATAATTGTCTAATAAATCGAGATGCATAATTTAAAACGTGCAATATTTGATTCTCGCCCAACATTTGCCATCTCATTTTCTTTACCCAAAATAATCCTATAGGAGTATTTCATTTCATTAAAGAGAATACAAACTCGTCTATTCTCGGTATTGTAATTTGGAACTACTTTTGTACTTATAAATAAATTTACCTAAAAGTGGTATATTTCAATTTGTACTCTATTTTTCAAATGATGCTGTCTTTTCTGCCAGCGGGAACAATCTTGCAGTGTGATAATAAAGACAATGTGTAAAATTTAATTCCACAACTTTGTCGTTAGATGCGCATATAATGCAAGGTCCTTCATTTAGCCAAGTTGTATTACTCCTCATCATGTCCGACAGAGACACTTTTATCTTTTAGCATGTGGGGCACTTCAATTTTTAACATTATTTATTAAGTCGAAGGTCGAAATGGAGGGTGTGTTTGGTAAGGAAAATATTTTTTTATTTTCTCATGTTTTGTTGATATAAATATTTGAAAAATATTTTGTTTAATCAATTTTTTTTTTAATCGGAAAAAAATATTTTCCCTAAATTTGAAAGGGCAACATTTTTCTAAAAACAAAACACGTGTCTCGCTTCCCCTCCTCCGCTTCCCCCCCCCCTCCCCATCATTGGTTCCCAAATCAGTCGATTCATTTCTTTTCCTTCTCTCATCTCGCTTTACTCCAATTTCTCTCTATTCAGTCTCGGGGTTTAAGATCCTCCGCCATCGCACCAATCTAGGGTTGTTTCACATTTATTTTTCTAAATGCTTTGTGATCTTCGATTGTGTTTTTGTGTTCTGATTTGTCAATCTCTCTACTTCTGGTAAATTCTAGTAAATGTTAGAAGTTAAAAAAAAATTCCTTCATTTCTCTTCTTATGATTCTAATAACAACAAAGAAAGGTTGCTCTATAGTGTATATAAAGATTAAAGTTTCTAATATGTAGTACCATTTTTAGCACATGTGCTAATGGTATAAATGCAAATTGGCTTTGGTACTTCTTCTTTTTTCTTGAAGAGATAATTACATACCTTTAATCCACTATTTTTATATTCTGCAGTACTTTTTCTTCAGTGATAGCTTTAATCTCACATGAATCCTAGTCTTCTCGAAAGGATTGCATGATGTGTATTAAGTTATTGTAATTCTTTGGTTAATAACTAAACACCAATGAAAAGTAAAGGATTCATATGAACAATATATACTAAAAACGAGAAACCTACATATTCTTATATTGTTGGGTTGTTTGAGTGATTTACTGGTTCCAAGTTCGATTTCTTTTAAGCTCTCTTTAATGTTTTTATTAATCCATTTTTTTGAGTAGAAGTTTTAAAGTTGGGTTGCACCATATGGATTCGTTTGAAAATGACGAAGATGATGCAATAGTTGGAGCGGCAGCCACATCTGTCTTAGATGTCGGGGCTGCAATTATTTTAGCCTATGAAAATCAAAGTAACATTCTTAGGGCACCTTATACTAATAAAGACCAAGAGAGGGAATTTTACATGAATAGTATTTTGAATGAAAGTACTGTTCATTGTATAGGTCAGATAAGAATGAGCCAACCCATATTTTTTGAATTGTGTAATGCTCTTAGAAGAAATAATTTCTTGAGATCAACCAAAAATATGTCCGTGCGAGACCAAGTACTAACTTTCTTAGAAATTATTGGTTTTAATGAACGGTTTCGCAAGATAGGGTCGCATTTTATAGGTCGATTGAATCTGTTCATTGATATTTTTACACTGTACTTCAAGCAATTTTGAAGCTCTATCCAACCCTTGTGAAATCACTGAATGATACTATCCAGTCTGCGATAAGGAACAATCATCGTTATTACACTTGGTTTGCAGTGAGTAACATATTAAATATTAAAATTTTAATTAATTTTAAATATTAGTATATATTATTAACTTTAGTTGTATATATAGGATTGCATAGGAGCACTAGATGGCACACATGTGCTTGCATCTGTTCCTATTGAACACCAAAATAGGTATCGTGGCCGCAAAGGCATAACAACACAAATTGTCTTGGCTGCTGTCAGCTTTAATTTGAAGTTCACATATGTGGTTGCTGGTTGGGAAGGATCTGCTTATGACTCCCCGCATACTAAATGATGCATTGGAGAGACCACGAGAGTTTCAAGTCCCCCCAAGTATCTTATTCAACCTAAAGTAGTTCATAAAAAGAAAAAAAAGAAAAAAATGTTATATTAATTAACTCTTTTGCTTTGTAGATAAATATTATCTTTTCGATGTGGGATATGATTTTCGTAAGGGGTTTATTCCTCCCTATCATGGAGTACGCTATCACTTACAATAGTATAGTGATCGTCCTCCCCAAAATGAGAAAGAATTGTTCAACCTCTGTCATGTTTCATTTAGATCTGTTGTTGAACATGCTTTTGCTATTCTCAAGAGACGTTTTTGTGTGATTGATAATGAACCCTTTTGGGACTTTAAAACACAAGTGGATGTGGTGTTAGCATCGTACAATTTACATAATCACATAATCGGTTTGGAGCCAAATGACCTAATAATACAAGAAGTAGACGGGCAATCACTAGTTCAAACACAAAATACTCAAAGTACTCAAAGTTCTCTAGGGAGTCAAACCTATTAGACACTTGGAGAAAGACATGAAGAAGCTAGGGAATGGTCGTTAAAAGAGATGCCATTGCTCATGCCATGTTTACAAACTATGATCGGAGGAGGAATAGATGAATTCAATCTATCAAGAAACAGTTTTTTTTTATAGTCATCTTGGTTTTAATTGTTTGTGTTTTCATATACTCTTATGTATAGTGACTTTACATTCTATATGATTTTGTTGTCCTATCTCTATTTATCTTAAATTTCATGTTTAACATATTTCCTATAACAGTTAACAATGGTAAAAAGGAAATAAACAGTCTAGGTGGACAAAATCAATAGAATATATGATGTTTAAGATCCTAGTTGATGAAGTGAAGCAGGGGAATAAATCAACTAATCAGTTAAAGGCCATATCATTTAATCGTGTTTCAGATGCCATTAAGCAACAACTATGAATGGAGGAGTGTTCACCTAAGCATGTGAAGAATCATTTTAAAATACTAAGAATCACATTAAATACCGTGCAAACTCTTCTAAACAAAAGTGATTTTGGATAGGATGATTACTGCCGGTCCTAGAGTTTATGCTTTCCACGTTCAGGTAAAATGTTTTTATATATGTAATGTCATATGCAAAGGTGTCAAATTTGAATATGGTTCTAACATTTTCCCTGACATTTTATTTGATTTTGTTGACCGCTAGATTCTGCAACTTCTATTTTTTGAGTTATTATGTCTTTTTCGTTTACATGGATTTTTCTGTTATTTTGAATGGGAAACTTTTGGTTCTAGTATTAGCAGAATTAGCTCTTAAGTTAGAACTCATATTTTAATAAGTTGTTACTTCATTATGCATTAATCAACCTTTGTATTGTCGTTTCGATCTTAGGATGAATTTTTTAGGATTGTATTATACTGCTGTTTTAGTTAGAAGATAACTGATAAAAGCTAATGCAAATAATTGTCAGAGCAACGCTCTGGGACATACATAAGGGAGAAGCAGTGGCTGAGTTGGGTGGACATAGGGGCAGTATAAATCTCTTGCACATGGATCAATTCTTATAGTGGTGGACTGGAGGATTTCGAATTACTACATGTTTGAGAGACGTATTAAGTTTATCTTAGCTCTCTTCATGCTGACTTGTTAAGTTTTTACTTGTAATTAATTAAAGTACACACATTTGATCCCTCCAAATGAACTCCCACAAAGGTGCAAATTGTTGATTGTTGAATTATTGCCATGTGTTGTGCTGAATGGAAGTCATCTCCAACAGACACAAGTTATTTATTTAGCTACATCTTTATTAAAATATATTAATGAGATTAGCTAAAGTGAGATATTTGTTGCTTCTGTTCTACAAATTCCCCTTCATTGACACTTCAAAGAGGGAAATATTGCAACTTTCCTTGCTTATAAAGTGTTTTTCTTTGAAATTGGTGTATGCGAGCGAGGTAATATTCAATTATTTTTCGTAAACTAATTGAATATGCACCCGTTTCTTATATTTTTTGCTTTATCGTTGTATAATAGGCTTATCCTACTCATGAAAAGTCCGTTAACAAAAAGATTGAAATGTTTGAAAAAATGTCCCTCGTGTGTGGGAACGATCGAGCTAGGGTGATTGTGCTAAGTCGCTTGATGATATAGGCTTGGATTGTAGTTCGGAGAAAGGTAATGATAATGACATTGAAGGGCCATCTAAGAAAAAAGATGTGCAAGATATAGTAAATGAAACTTCCCAAGCCAAAGCAAGTCGAAAACGAAATCGTTCTTCTGATGTGCAAGATGTGGTCAGTGATATATCAACAAAGCTTGGAGAAGTGGCAGCGGCAATTAGTAAGATAGCTGATAGTCGACTAGATGTGACAAGATTGTACGAAGAAATTATGGCAAATGAAGGTTATGAAGAAGAGTTCTTAGGTGAAGTTTTTGATTATTTGGTGCAAGGTGAAAGATATTTTAGCTGGAAAGATTCAAGCTACAACACTAAAATACACAAATGGGGTTGGAAGAACAAAGCTAGAATAGGAAGCAATTGTCATAGAAAGATATTTTGTTGCTTGTCTAATATGGTCTGTGATACTTCTGTGATGGTTTTTCTCATATTTACTCGCTTCTTGAGTACTCCTATATGGAGAATGGTTATTATAGAGTCGCTCATATTTCTTCTCTTTCATCTATGTATGAGACATTTATCATTGTTAGCCTAAATCTTATATGTTACAAGAGGTTATATAATAAAAATATTGTTTTAGTGACTACAAAATTATTCCTGTTTTGGGGCTAAAGTCTATTATTGAGGTTTACCCTTAATCTACTCTTGTCTCCAGAAGTTCAACTTGCTACCAATAATAGATGTTAATGATCTAAATAGTGTTCATTATTATCAGTTCTTTTGTGTTCTAAGGAATGTTATTCTTCATTTCTATATGTGTTAACGTAGGATCCTTTAGTGTTATATTTCCTTTCTTCATATGTAATGACTTCACTGTAGATAGATTTTTTTTTAACAAAATGAGTATTTTTTTTTTCTTCATGTTGTAGAAATAGAACTTTCATTTTGTTTCAACCAAAAAAAAAGAGAATATTTTCTTTTCAATTATGTAGCTCAAATTTTAAAGTTCTTGTGTGAAAAAGTAAATCAACATATTAGTTCCTTTGGGTTTATTAGAATTTTTGAGAAGAATAATTAAATTCTTGAAAGAAAATAGAGTTGTGGAAATGTTGAGTAATTGTGGTGGGGGAGAGGGAGAGGGGGGGGGGGG
>MCJB01048364.1:3018-35667 GCA_002018475.1 Nicotiana obtusifolia | reverse complement strand
GGGGGGGGGGGGGGGCAGAGGACAAGAAACATAGGAATTAGGGGAAGGGTGGGGGTGAGGAGAGTAGCATAGAAAATTATTTTTCTAAAACATATTTTCTATTCTCTAACCAAACACTAAAAAATATTTTACGAAGAAAATATAATATTTTCCGAAAAAAAATTTCTACTCACCAACCAAATATGAAAAAATAAATATTAACACCATTCATTTTTCAGAAAAATATTTTTCAAAAAATACATTTTCCTTCGTGCCAGACACACTCAAATGTATATTATTTCGTTAAGCTGCTGTGAACAACAAAAACTTTATTTGCTGTATATGCGTGGCATTATCTCGTAAAGGTTCCGTGGCATTATCTCGTAAAGGTTCCGTGGCATTATCTCGTAAAGGTTCCGTGGCATTATCTCTTAAAAGTTCTTAATAATTTCATCTAAAAGGAAACTTAGGACCGAGGTGTCCATGATGAGTTCTAAGAAAATTCCCACACAAGAATACAATTGGTGGGAACGTTCACAGAATTGATCTTCTTCTCTCTCTCGTTTTTTTTAGATTTGGTTGACCAAAATAAGAAAGTAGAGTAATTTAAGTTTCTTTGTATAGTTTTATTATATATGATGCCTTACTAGAAATATCGGCGAGCACCCAAAGAAGATGATTGTTATCACATGCATTTTGAGAATCGATGAAACTAGCAACTATTAGCCAAAACTCGATTCAAATTTTGCATGTAAGATTTATTTAGTAAATAAATGCTCTCTATTAAAAGTTCTTTTTATTTTCAGATTTTATCCCGCGATATTTAGTTAAGAAAGAAGGAATCTCGTCAATCTCATCCCATCACATATCTTGTGATGTTATTTCTTTTCTTCTATTTTATTCTTTGCTATTCCTAAAATCTTTATCAAACAGTATATTGACGGTAAGGTCATTCATTTTTGTTTCTTTCCCTTTCCCTTTTTTTCTCTTTTATTTTCATAGTATGATTTGATAGCAATATAATCGTTTATGTTATATTAACAAAATTTCTGAGAGTTGTATAATAAACTAATTAATCTCGGTTAAATAATCATTTGTGTTGCATTAAATTGCATGAGCATGATCTCATTAGTTTTCAGAATTTTTTTACATGGCATCCAGAAAACTTTTGACTTGTAAATATGTAGTAATCAGAAGCCACCACTGGTCGGGGAAGGTTGGCAATTGGCGTTCACATTTGGTCAAATAATTAATTATTCTCAACGGGATTTCATTTACTATTCTTATAATGATGCTTTAATAAATGCATATTTACTACGTATTCTCAGATTAGTGGCAGATTATCTAGTTATGTAGTAAAAGTCCATCTTCTAGAAACTGGGGGAAAAGAAAAATAAACCAGCTACTAGAATAACTTTGCTATTTCCTTGTTAAGATGGAAATTAAGGAAGACAAGAAAAATGCCAAGGCTAACGGATTATGTCCATTTCACACGTGAATTTTGATTACCTAAGTTTGGAACTTTTTATCTTCAATTAATTATGCAGGATACTTCCGGTACACGATAGAACCAAGCTCGCCTACGGCATAACAGATCGGGAATGAAATATAATAGATTGAAGACCGACCCCTGGATTCCGTCGAACCTAAACATAAGGTTAAAACATGCTTCTTCAAGATTATCGAGCCTGTAAACCCGGAACTGACCCCGATTCCAAATTAGCTCGAGAAAACATTACCAAATTAAAATAACGGAAGGCCGAAATATCCGTGACTGGTTGGATATCACGGCGGGAATCTCGGCACGTATCGGTAAAATGGATTAATTAGCAAATCATGAAATTTTTTACCTTATACAAAATTGTACCTAAAGTAGGATTCATCTGCTATATAAAAGGGTTTTTGATTATTTGTAAAAGTGATTGTAACTAGCATTCTAAAGTAATATACTGTTCTTTATGGTTAATATTATCTCATCACTCTATTCCGGCACCAATTGCAATATTTTTTTGCCCAAGGACGATCAACCTTCAAGGCTAAAACTACTTAGCTTGTGTGGTTTGCGTTTATCTTTTATCATTGATTTCAATTTTAATCTGATTTGTCATTTTTGTATAAAGTTTGATCACATATCCTTAAAATCGCGTATAAATTCAATTATTATCCGATTTCGAGAGTAAACAGTTTGGCGCCCACCGTGGGACTAAGGATAATAGTGATTATTTGATACAAATCTCCAAGCTAACGACATGAATCGGGGGTTAACCCCGAGATTATAAAGATGCTTAAGGAGCTGACAAAACGGATAGAATCAGGGGAAAAGAAGATCGAGGCTAACGACAAAAAGGTGGAAACCTACCACTCCAGGGTACA
Organism: Nicotiana obtusifolia; assembly: GCA_002018475.1. Lineage (NCBI taxonomy): Eukaryota > Viridiplantae > Streptophyta > Magnoliopsida > Solanales > Solanaceae > Nicotiana > Nicotiana obtusifolia. The sequence continues at coordinate 33,315 of MCJB01048364.1, read as the reverse complement.
CCAAATCCCAGGAGCACCTCTGGTATTGAAGGGCCTGGATTCTAAGAAGTTCGTGCAAAAACCTTTTCCACCAAGCGCGGCTCTGAAGCATATCCCCATAAAATTCTGTATGCCTGAAATACCCAAGTATAACGGAACAACCGACACAAACAAGCATGTAACCTTGTATACATGTGCTATCAAAGGGAATGACCTGGAGGATAATGAGATCAAGTCTGTTCTGTTGAAAAAATTTGGGAAGACCCTATCGAAGGGAGCTATGACATGGTATCACAATTTACCCCTAACTATATTGAATCAATTGCTATGCTTGCAGATTCTTTCGTAAAGGCACACGCAGGTGCCATCAAGGTCGAGACTAGGAAATCGGACCTCTTCAAAGTCAAACAAAAAGATAATAAGATGCTCAGAGAGTTCGTGTCACGGTTTTAAATGGAACGAATGGATCTGCTACTGATCGCTGATGATTGGGTTGTTCAAGCTTTCACTCGGGGACTCAATATTTGGAGCTCGGTGGCTTCACAACAACTAAATCAGAACTTAATAAAATACTCGACTGTTACATGGGCCGACATGCATAACCCGTATCAATCGAAAATCAGAGTCCAAGATGATCAGCTCGGGGCCCCTTCGGAGTCTTTCTATCCCGTTAGAACCCTCAACAGAGTCAAAAGAGATATCGATTGCGAACCGCGACCAAACTAGGATCGGTATCAGCCATATAATGGAGACCGAAGAAGCAGTGGATCCGGGTGAAACTCCATGAGAAACGAAAGGAGAAATGACCGAGGCCAGAGCAACCGGGGACTCATGACCAAAAATAGCTTCGATAGTTCCATCGGGCCTAAAGAAGCACCGAGGCTATCGGAATACAACTTTAATGTCGATGCTACCGCCATTGTATCAGCTATCGGGCCCATTAAAGATACCAAATGGCCTCGGCCTCTACAATCTGATCCAATCCAAAGGGATCCTAACCAGATGTGCAAATATCATGGCACTCACGGTCACATAACGGAAGATTGTCGACAACTGAGAGGGGAAGTAGCCCGACTATTCAGTAATGGTATCTTCAAGAATTCTTGAGCTACCGAGCCAAGAATCATTTCAGGAACAGGGATTCTAACAAACAGACAGAACAAGAAGAACCTTAACACGTCACTAACATGATCATCGGTGGGGTCGATATCCCTCAGGGGATGATTTTGAAACGCACCAGAAGTATCCATAGGGAGAAACAAACTACATGCTGGAAGGAACTTTATCTTTCAACGACGAGGACGCGGAAAGAATTGTACAGCCCCACAATGATGCACTGGTAATATCTGTACTTGTACATAAAATTAGAGTTAAACGTGTGTTAATTGATCCAGGTAGCTCGGCCAACATCATTCGATCGAGGGTTGTGGAGCAGCTCGGTCTACAAGACCAAATTGTGCCTGCAGTCGAGTTCTAAACGAATTCAACATGGCATGTAAAACCACTAAGGGTGAGATAATATTATCGGTAAACACCGTTGGGACCATTGGGACCATACAGGAAGCTAAGTTTTATGTAATTGAAGGAGACATGAGGTACAACGCTTTATTCGGAATGCCATGGATCCACAACATGAGGGCGGTGCCTTTGACGCTGCACCAGGCATTGAAATTTCCAACACCTGACGGAGCTAGAACGGTCTACGGGGAACAACCGGCTGCAAGCAAAATATTCGCGATTGAAGAGGTGACACCGACATCTACAGTTTCAACATTGAAGGGCCTAAACCAGGTGGTCAAAAAGGGGAAAAATAGCAATCACTGATACCATCTTCGGCAGATTCGAACAAATAAGGGGAAGTCGAGGATGATGATTATGGGATTCCCAGATCTTTTATAGCCCCCGATGATTTCGACGCCACTAAATTGACTGTCGAGGAACTGGAACAAGTCATATTGCGAGAAAACTTGCCCGATCGAAAGTTATATCTAGACATGGGGCTAAGCTCCAAGCTCAGAGTAAAACTCATTCTATTTCTTATAACTAACGAACACTGTTTCACTTGGTCCCACCTCGATATGACAGGTGTTCCATCGGAGATAACCACTCACAAACTGAGCGTGGACCCCAAGTTCCATCCGGTTAAACAAAATAGGAGACCCCAGTCTGAGATCAAGCATGCTTTCATCAAGGATGAGGTATCTAAACTTCTTAAAATAGGGTCTATTCAGGAGGTCAAATACCCCAATTAGTTAGCAAACATAGTGGTAGTCCCTAAAAAGGGAATAAATTAAGAATGTGCGTAGACTATAAAGATTTGAAAAAGCATGCCCCAAAGACTCTTTTCCTTTGCCCAACATCGACCGTATAACCGATGCCACGGCCGGCCACGAGACCCTCAGTTTTCTTGATGCCTATTCTGGGTACAACCAAATATGGATGGACCCGGGTGATCAGGAAAAAACTTCCTTCATCACTAAGTATGGCACATACTGTTATAACATTATGCCGTTTGGATTAAAAAATGCTGGTGCCACGTACCAACATTTAGTAAAACGGATGTTCGAGAAACAAATAGAAAAATAATAGAGGTTTACATTGATGACATGTTACTTAAGTCCTTGCGAGCAGAGGACCATTTAAGGCATTTGCAGGAAACATTCAGTATACTGAAGCAGTATAGCATGAAGTTGAAACTAGAAAAGTGTGCGTTTGGAGTAGGGTCGGGTAAGTTCCTTGGATTTATGGTGTTCAATCGGGAAATTGAGATCAATCCTGATAAGATCAAAGCCATCGAAGATATCACAGTCGTGGACAACGTAAAGGCAAGTGCAAAGGTTAACCGAGCGAATAGCCGCCCTGGGGCGATTTATTTCGAGCTCATCCGACAAAAGCCACCGATTCTTCGCACCGTTGAAGAAGAAGAATGAATTTTCGTGGACCCCAGAATGCCATCAAGCTTTGGAGGAACTCAAAAGGTATTTATCGAGCCCGCCCCTGCTTCACACATCGAAGGCGGATGAACAACTATACTTCTACTTGGCGGTCTCAGAGATAGCAGTAAGTGGAGTCCTAGTTCGGGAAGAGCAAGGTACGCAATTTCCAATTTACTATGTTAGTAGAACCTTAGGTGAGGCCAAAACCAGCTACCCTCACCTAGAAAACTGGCGCTCGCTTTGTTAAGCGCCTCTAGGAAGCTAAAACTATACTTCCAATGTTATCCCATATGTGTCGCAACTACTTACCCATTGAGGAACGTTATGCATAAGCCCGAACTTTCGGGCCGACTGGCCAAATGGGCCATAGAAATAAGTGGGTACGATATTGAGTATCGACCTCGGACCGCGATTAAATCTCAATTTTGGCAGATTTTGTGGCCAACTTTACACCGGCCCTAATACTCGAGGTTGAAAGAGAGTTGTTGATTAAGAACTTCCTCGGGAATCTGGACCCTCCTCACGGACGACGCCTCAAAGGCAAAAGGGCCCGGACTTGGCATCGTATTAAAGTCACCAACATATAATTAGACAACCTATTAAGACTGTGAAATTGACTAACAACGAGGCCGAATATGAGGCCATGATTGCAGGCCTTGAACTAGCCAAGACCTTGGGGGCGGAGATGATTGACCAGGTGCGACTCCCTCCTTTTGGTAAACCAAGCCAATGGAGCATTCGAAGTCAGAGAGGAAAGAATGCAAAGATACTTGGAAAAATTACATGTGACATTACATCGGTTCAAAGAATGGACTTTACAACATGTACCTCGAGATCAAAACAGTGAGGTTGATACCCTCGATAACTTAGGGTCATCAGTTGAAGACGACGAATTCAACCGGGAAAAGTCGTACAACTTATGAGAGCAGTGGTGGAAGAAGGCCATGTTGAGGTCAACTTGATGAGCCTAACTTGGGATTGGAGGAATAAGTACGTAGAATATCTCAGATTCGGTAAACTGCCCTCGGATCCAAAAGAGTCGAGGGCCCTGCGTACAAAGGCGGCCCGATTTAGCCTGTCCAAAGACGGAACCTTGTTCAGAAGAACATTTGATGGCCCACTTGCAATATGTCTCAGGCCGAGCGATACTGAGTATGTTTTGAGGGAAATCCACGAAGGTTCCTGTGGAAATCATTCAGGCGCCGAATCACTAATTCAAAAAATAATCAGAGCCGATTATTATTGGATTGACATGGAAAAAGACGCAAAGGAGTTCATTCAAAAATGTGATGAATGCCAAAGACATGCTCTGATGATCCATCGACCCGGGGAGCTACTCCACTCAGTTTTATCAACATGGTCATTCATAAAGTGGGGAATGGCTCGTTGGCTCCCTCTCGTGGGCACCAGGTAAGGCTCAATTTATATTATTTATGACTAGTTATTTTTCTAAGTGGGTGGAAGCCCAGGCATATGAGAAGGTCAAGAAAAAGGAGGTCATCGGCTTCATTTGGGACCACATCATATGTTGATTCGGAGTGCCATCCGAAATCGTATGTGACAACGAGAAACAATTTATCGGCAGCAAAGTGACCAAGTTTCTCGAGGATCATAAGATCAAACAGATCCTGTCAACACCTTATCACCCTAGTGGGAACGGACAAGCCGAATCAACCAACAAAACCATACTCCAAAACCTCAAAAAGAGGTTAACCGACGCCAAAGGAAGGTGGAAGGAAATCCTACCCGAAGTCCTAAGGGTATACTTCACGACCTCAAAGTCCAGTACCGAGCCCACCCCATTCTCGTTGGTATACGGCGCCAAAGCTCTAATACTGGTCAAAGTCGGAGAGCAAAGTACCAGATTCTTATATGCAACAGAGGAATCAAATGACGAGGCAATGAATACGAGCTTGGAACTGTTGGATGAAAGGCGCGAAGCCGCCCTTGTTCGATTGGCTGCCCAAAAGCAACGGATCGATAGATATTACAACAGAAGGGCCAACCTTCGATACTTCAACGTCAGGGACTTAGTGCTAAGAAAGGTCACACTGAACACCCAAAACCCAAACGAGGGAAAGTTGGGACCGAATTGGGAAGGACCGTATCATATCGTCGAAATCACTGGAAAAGGATCCTACAAGCTCGGAACGATGAACGGTGAACCTACCGAACAACTGGAATATAACTCACTTGAAGCGATATTACTGCTAAGGTATGGCCCCGTTCTTTCTTATATTTACATTTTAAACTAACGCTTGCAGGTAGCCAACAAGGGACAATACGAGATGTTAGGTTGAGAGCACGCGTTGCACTCTTTTTTTCTTGAACCGGTTTTGTCCCAAATGGGTTTTACGGCAAGGTTTTTAACGAGGCAACAAGTAAATCGTGCTAACTTAGAATCGAAGGCCGGTAATAAACCGGTGACGATGGTCAGAACAGCATTCGAGGCCTCTCTTCGATCAACCCAGAATACTAGAAGTGTTACCCCCTGATATCGACTTTAGCATGGAAAGAGACTTTAGGATTGAAGGGTCTCGATCGATATGATTCAATGTAAGGGCCAAACGGTCAAAAGAACTGTGCTCACATACACTGCTCGAACCCTAGCATAAAGCATGTACACATACATTATTATTATGCACAAGAATAAAGAGAAGTGTCTTCCTTGCAAGCGTCTTGTCTTTTAAAAAATTTTCCTTTACATTTCTCAAGGGATTCCCTGCTTCCGATTCCCCAAAGGAAACAAGCCCAAGGGTCGCCTTAACCTGGGCTCGATTAATCACTCTCTCACTTGGGGACTGCCGTTCGAAAAACAAACTCGGACGGTCCAAGCTATTAGATCTCGGGGACTTCAATCTTAGGCAAACTAGGATAACTAGGGACAATGATATTAACACAGGATAACACCCGAACTATAAAGGCTACGCCCACATAAACACGGCTCGAAGACGTCTGAAGCCCGTAACAAAAACAACAAGGCCTTTAAATTTCTTAACTGGTTCTAAAGGCTACCCTCGGCATACTATAAACCTTAACGACTTTGGAAAAAAAAATTCCGTAACACCGAATCCCCATGCCTCAAAACGAAATATTGTTAAAGGCAAGATTTGTTCGAATTTTCGAACACAACCTAACTATTTCATGCTAAGGCATTTCGATATTTGCGAATACAAATAAAAAAGCAAAGGAAAAAATTCGAAAGTTGTGAAAAGGAAAAAAGCCTCATATATATATCAAAATTTCGTTTTACAAGAGCTGATGGTCCGATACAAATTTTTACAAAGGCCGAAAAAGATGATACAAAAAACAAAAGGCTAAGGCCGTTCTGGGTTAAACCCGAGGGCATGAAGCTTATTTGACATTACCTGAACAAATAAGCTAAGGCCGTTCCGGGTTAAAGCCGAGGGCATGAAGCTTATTTTGCATTGTCCGAGCTAAAGGCTAAGGCCATTTCCGGGTTAATAAAACCCAAGAAAACAAATGCTTACGAAAAACACACTATCAGAGTCATATTCTAAAAAGCATAAGTAGTTCAGGTAAAAAGTTCCTGGACATACCGAGTACCGTGATGCTTTAGAGATAACGAAATCAAAAGCCAAGCCTATTCAGGATTCTGGGCATGACTATTTATTGCTAAGGGATTTCAGTTTTTGCAAAAAAAAAAAAGGAAAGAACTCGAGAAGTACTAAAAAGAAATAGAAAAGTTGTATTTATGAAGTATTACAAAGGCCGAGTAGCGTTGACACACAATATTAAGTACATAAAGGAATAAAATCGAACAAAAGCGACCTAATCTTGATTGGAGCCCGCCTCGTCATCGAGATTTCGGGGTCTTCTCATTCCTCGGGCCCGACTGAACCTTCGGAATAATCCTCTTTGGGATAAGCCAATTTTCTAGCCTCGGCTTCAAACACCTTGGCATCCTTAATCTCCGCAGATAAGTCAAAACCTCGAGTGCGGACTTCCTCAAAGGCGTGCCTACGAGATTGCCACTTCATATGCTCGACTATATTTTTTGATTGGTCTTGAGCCGCTTCGGCATCAGCCTTGTACTAGGCCACCATTTCATCAGCTTCGTCTTTGATCACGGCGACTTCCAACTTGGCCGTTTTAAGCTCCTTGGCCAGATTATCTCGATCTGAACAACCGAACCTAGTCAAGATTGAAGCTCCTCGACCCTTTTAGTCTGGATCTCGGCCCTTTCCTTTGCCGCTCTTAGCTGGATTTTGGCTGAAGTTAGCTGTGCCCGAACTGACTCTTTTTCCAAGGTTGCCTCTTCATTCATCTGTCTCATCTTTGACTACATCCATCTTAGTTCGAAGCTGATCAATTCGATCGAGTTTTTGCTGGACTTGCGGATTTTGACAATCAGTCACCGAATCAAATTCATCATCACTTACTTCGAAAAATTTTACTTGCTCGACCAAGTCAGCATGATCCTTCCGAGCAACCTCCAGCTCGGCATGAAGGCTTTTAGCCTCCCCTTTGAGCTACTCACTAAGAAGCTTAAAGGTGTCTTTAGTCTCGGTAAGCTCCCGAGTCTCGGCCTCGTGGCGTTTGAATTGTTTACGATATTGGAGAAAAGCCTCATGATGAAGTACCGAGGCCTGCAAGCACAAAGGAAAATGTTACGATTACTTACGACAAAATCTAAGTACATAATAAAGGGACATCCAAAGTTACCCGATTCAACGCCTGTTGAGCTTTGTTGAACAGGCAGGATGTTTGCACCTCATTCATTTTGGCCTGATCCTCTTTGGTCATTAAGCACCGAAGATAGCTGGACACCCCTACGGGGGCGGAAAGAACCCGGGTATCCTTAGAAAGGGAAAAGACAACAGTGCGTTTCCGATCAGGATATGCACTCGGGGCAGGGAATCGATCGACCAAATTCGGGCTCGAGGAACACCCGCTTGTTTCAGAGGGTGAGCTCTTCCTCGTGGCCATCGAATCCACACCATCGAAAAAACCACAGAAAGGGTCTTTCAATCTATAGGCTCGCTCGATAAGGCGTTCTTACTTGGGACTCATTAAACATTGACTCTGTGAACGAGGGCGATTCGACAATCTCTATCAGACCAAATGCTTCCTACGGCGCTTACCCCGCATCACAGGAAGCCTTAGCTCCTGCCTCCACCTCGGCTTCCTTAACATTAATGAAAATCGATTTCGCCTACCCCTGGTTCAGAGGCCCCTTGCCCTTCGAGCTGTGAGGGCATATTGACCACTAGATCGAAGTCTTCTCCTTCCCCCCCGGACTCATCCCTCAATCGATTGAGTAATGCTAGACCTCTGGCACTTCCCTTGGGCTTATGCACCAATATTTTCTATGGCCTCTTCTTCTCAGGGCCCAGAGAAATCGGAGCCTTTTTCCATTTCTTCTCTTATTTTGCTTCAAAGCAGAGGGCTCAATGTAAATATCATCATCAGCGTGTGGAGGCCTCATTTCAACATCTTTTGATAAACCTACAAAAGAGAAGTAAACAAGTTAGAAATCGACGGCATAAAAATAAGGTCGAATATAAATTAAAGAAAAAATCTCACCGTGAGAACGGGCCTCCCATCAGCCCTTCGAAAGCTCACGCCACGTGTGCTCGGAATAGGGTTTTTTCGACACGATGCCCTCGACCCACTCCTTGAGTCGAGGAACTACATCTGGCATCCGAGCAACAGTTGCATCACAAAAAATGTATAAGAAGAAGGGCAAAAGAGAAATGATAAACAAATTCCTAAAGGCAAGGTTATACTTAGGAAATGGCATGTCCTCGGCCGGGATTAAGTCCGAGGACTTCACTCGAATAAATCGGCTTAACCAGCCTCGGTCCCGATCCTCGTCAATAGAGTCGGGACTGTACACACACATGAGGTGATTGATGGTGAATGGGCACCCCTCGATCTTGTTTACAAAAAAGCGGAGGAGGATGACCATCCTCTAGAAGGAGGGATGAATTCAGCCTAGGGTCGCCTCGTACCTTTTACAAAAGGCGATGATGACCGAGTCCAAAGGGCCCAACGTGAAGGGATAAGTGTAAACACTTAAAAAAAACCTCCACGTGGGTGGTGATTGCTTCCTCGGGTTGCAGTCCTCCTTAACCTTATCGAGAACACTATCGATGACCGAACATATGTATCTCGAGACCGGTTCGCATCGGCCTGGTACCGAGGAGGTTTTCTCAACCTTGAAATCAGCTCCGATTGGACACCCCACAGGGACGAACATCTTTAGAAGGGGTTCCGATGTTGGTTCCTCGGTAACAGCAGGCAAAACGTTCTCAGTCAGTTTCGAGGAAGAGGGAGTTTCTCTTGGAGGAACGGATTTTGAAGTCTTTGTCATTGCTGGTAAATAGAGGAGAAAAGAAGGTGCTAATAAGAAAGAGGTTTAATTAGCAGATAACTGATGAAAGCTTTCAGAAAACCATAAGGGAAAAGGTTTGAAGATGAGAGTGATGAAGTTTTCTTAAAACACAAGTGCAAATATTTGAATTTAAAAAATTCTAATGAATGGATGAAAAGGGTATTTATAGTTTTCTCAAAACGGCGGTTCGCATCCTGAAGCGGCAGAACGTTAACTGACAGACATTTAATACCTTGAAGACTGCACCGATGGGACGTTTCTACTATTCTTATCACTTACGTCATGAATTTATCGTCATTTATCAGAGTGAGAATCAGAAGCTCGTATAGTGAGAATTTGAGGCTCATATCGTTTCTCGTTATTTACTCTTCGAAAAACGAGGAGACTATCTGTACACGGTAGAAATCGGGCTCACCTATTGCATAACAGACCGGGGATGAAACATAATAGATTGAAGATTGGCCCTAGATTCCATCAAACCTAAGCACGAGGTTGGAACATGCGTCTTCAAGATTATCGAATTCGTAACCCCGGGACTGGCCCCGATTTCAAATTAGCTAGAGTAAACATTATCAAATCAAAATAACGAAGGCCGAAATATCCGTGACCGGTCAGATATCACGGGGGAATCTCAGCACGTATCAATGAAACCGATTCGTTAGCAAATTATGAGAGTTTTTACCTTATACAGAATTATACCTAAAGTAGGATTCATCGACTATATAAAGGAGGGTTTGATTATTTGTAAAAGGGATTGTAACTGGCATTCTAAAGTAATATACTTTTTTTTTTTTTTATTATTGTCTCATTACTTTGTTCCGGCACTGATGCAATTATTTTTTGCCCAAGGGCGATCAACCTTCAAGGCCGAACTGCTTAACTTGTGTGGTTTGCATTTATCTTTTATCATTAATTTCAATTTTAATCTGATTTCTCATTTTTGTATCAAGTTAGATCACGTATCCTTAAAACCGCCTATAGATTCAATTGTTATCCGATTTCGAGGGTAAACACCCTCTAAACTACAACAAAATATGACAGTTTTCAAAGTCAACCCTAATGCGCGTATTAATAACTACTTCCGCGGTTCAAACACATGACTTACAAATCACACAAAGAAAACTTTACGTTACTCTAAGGGAATAAATACTCCTCAATTAAAATAAGAAAAAGGGTACCTCAAATCTCGAGTTGTAGTTACTAGGTGTACTAGTTTCAGGACCACCTCAATTAGCATCATGGAAAACTTCTGATCGATCACCAAGAAGCTCCTAGTACAACATTCCTCTATTGATTCAAGATTATTGTCTGGTTATGTAGCTACAACTAATAATACTATGTTACATCATACGAAATATTATTGGTTTAGTTTTGTTGAGGAGAAGGGAAGCTTTGTTTAATTTTTTTCTTAATTGGTTTCCATTTAAGTCTTGTTTATCTACGATTACATAGGGTGAAATTGAGTTGAGAACATCAATATATATAGGAAGGAACAAACAATGTAACCCCACAATTAAGCATTAGCGTAGTGGATTTACTTTTGTGCGAGTGAGAGTATGCGTAAGACAAAAGAAGTGACACGGAAGGCCGAATCCAAGAAATTAAAAGAATAATTTTGAAACTCTTTCTAAAATGGATATATGCGTCCTCGACACAAAAGTGGCAATGTGATACACACATGCAGAATATTAAGTCAAGTCATGGAGCAGGTCACAAGCTATGCACGTGTATATACCAAGTTTAAATTATAAGAAAAAAAATTATATAATCAAATTATTTATAAAGTAATTGTAAGTAACTTTGTTTAATAATATTAATTAATAATCTATTAGAATAAATTAATAATAAATAATCTACAGTAACATGATAAATCAAATCATCATGATAGTGTAAAACAATTATTACATAATCAATGTATAGTAATATATATCCTGTATGCTATGCATATGACGTGTCACGTACAAGTGTAAGTATTAAATAATAAAATTACTAGTCCTTTCGTCCCATTTTTTTTTAAAGATGACTTCCTCCTTTTATTAAATCAATAATATTAGTGGTTAATTACGACTCTTGAGACCATGAAACTGAAACAATTAGTGAATGGCGGTGGTGAAAACTGAAAAGTTGCAAGCGCACAAGGTAGGGGCAATAAACGGCGAATATGGAGATCGTGGCCTACATTTCCTTTATAGTTTCAGCATCAAAAGCAATTGCGATAGCAGATAATAGCCCGTGACCTAAATGCGATGCAATTTGAACTAAATTCCAGTGATGGGTTCGTTCTTTAATTTTTGGCCGTCGTTGATCGAATAGACGACCATCGTTACACAAATAGCCGATTATATTCATTATTTATTTTTTCTTATTATATATATAGTTTATACATTTATTAGACGTGTTATACATACATAATACATAAATTAATATTTATGAACGTGTGTTGCACGTTAATAATGGCACGTGATGATTTAAACATTTATTTATATGAAGGAACAATAAAATTTAATTAATGAGAGAAATTCTAAGTATAATAATACAACAATCATCTAAATGCCGGAAAATATTATTATGTTAACATAATACATGAATTTAAAATAAAAGGACATCATCAAAACTTACGCAAATGATCAATTTTGTCATGTTAGTTAGATAATTATGTATTATAGTTTAAAAGTATTTAATGTGAAGGTATCTTAACGAACACTTCTTTGTGGACAATATTTTTTTGTGTATGTTTCCTCCTAATGCTTTGGTTGCTCTGCCTTAATCAAAACTCTTGTTGTCGATCTTGATATCCCTCTTGAAAGTGCAACATACAATTGTTCGTGCAAGAAAATATATTGCGGTAAATATAGTCCAATATTTACGATATTTGTCCGCGTGCTTTATTTTGTTATATTTGCAAAACATAATCGTATTAAAAATTATTTTCACACAAATTTAAAAAAGATATTCCTTAGTTTCGGAAGACGAAAGTTGAATTCAAAGATAAGAATATACTTAGAAGCACATTGATCAGTATCATAATTTTTGCATGCATAACATTATTGTCAAAACTTCTATATACCATTTGTAAGTTACTACATAAGCTATTCGGCGTATCTAAGTTTTTCAGTAGCATGACGGATATAATTTTTTTTCAAAATTAACCTATATACAATAGAAGATCAATTTTAACTTAGTCTATATACGATGACACTAACATATGTAAGAAACAATAAACTTGACAACAAACATGTATGATAGAAGGCCATTTGGTATTAAAGTATTTAACAATTTTTCTTGGTAGCTATTATTCGTATCATTTTCTACTGAGTCAAAACTTATGTATTTTTATTTTTATTATAAAATTTAGCAATCAACCTTTTATTTAGTTGATCAACATATTCATTTCTGCTAGCTAAGATATCTTTTTAATTCCATCATGCGATTAGCAGAAATTACGTTTTAATATAATGAGCGAAATATTTCTCTTATTAAATGCATATTACCATTGGGATTTATTATAAAATTTAGCAATCAACCTTTTATTTAGTTGATCAACATATTCATTTATGCTAGCTAAGATATCTTTTTAATTCCATCATGCGATTTGCAGAAATTACGTTTTAATATAATGAGCGAAATATTTCTCTTATTAAATGCATATTACCATTGGGATTGATAACCAAGTGTTCAGGAAAAACCAAATCATTTTTTATTTGATGCTCTTATTCGTTTCTGACACAAAGCAAGAAGACATTAAATACTGAATTTGTTCTTACTTTATATTTCTTGCTAATTGAATCTTTTTTATTTAAGGCCTGAAGTATAACTTTGGCAAGCTAGCTTCTACAGTCTCTGCTTTTGTCGATTTTGGAACTACTGGTAGTACTTGACAGAAATAACCTCCCAAACCATTAACTTTCCACCAAATGGTTCATTAATAAAAACAGTGGGCAATTATTTCAATCGTTTGACATTTTGCCATAAGTGTTTCAAAATTTTGATTTCCTTATAAATTTAGCATCATTACTTTGCTTTGATATATTTGTGATTAAGTTGTTTGAAGAGGTATATCAAATCTAAAGTAGGTGGCCTCACAATAAATCGTTGTTGGTACACCACTTGCTATTATTGCTAACAATGTCATGCCTCTTGATATAATATTTGCAAGTAATATATGACATAGAAATATTATTTTGATTATGCCGAAGGCATCTACAAAGAATAATCTCGTTGTACCAGAATCGACTCTTTATAACATAGTCTTGAAAGCTTGCTCTTGATTAGGATTTAGCTTTGATTGTGTTTCCTCAGACATTATAGCATTTTGATTCTTAATAATATACTAACCTTTTACTTTGTGTTCTAACGCTCTTTTTATAGAATAAATTTATGTATCCTAAAATTTTTTTAACTTGAATAAATTTTTTACTCATATGATGAATCTAAAAAATAATTGAATTGGATTCTCTTGCTAAATAATTAATTAAAATTTTTAATTATTTAATTTTAACATAAAAATAATTTATTTTATGTTGATTTAGATCTTAATATTAGTTTTAACTCTTGTTTTGAATATTTAATCTTAATTATAATTTTATACACTATAAATTTCATTTTCAAAGAGTAAAAGATTGATATGGTATTTCACTTTTAGATCTTTATGCTTGTAGAATCATTAGTGATATTGACTCTTACCAGTCCCTTTTTTCTCTTTTTCACACATTTATATTCTTAAGTATTTTTTTACTTGTTGTTCAATAATTGAGTATTTTTCAATATTACACGAACAGATAGAAAAAGAATTATTTGAGTAGGAAAATAGTTCAAACAATATAAAAATATATTATTGTGGGGATATTTTTTTTTAAATTTCAACTATTTATGTAGTCCATTTAATATTACTTTTATTTTTTTGGTATTGGACATTACAGGGTGGTAATGTATTGCCAATACGGAGGATTCTTATGAAATTGATTTTATTAAACCTTCCTACATAATTTTAGTAAGAATTTAATAGACAAAATTTTATTAATTTTAAAATTTAAATATTAAAAATTAGCAAAGAAGGTATTGTAGTCCAAAAAATAGGTTGTTGCAGTTATATTCTTTCCCTATGAGTTCTTCCGCTTGATATTTTAGTGCTATTTTGGTATATTAATATTGTATTCATGCTTTTATAATAATATAGGCTCTCCTTTTTCTAAATGGATTTGGACAATATAATACATTCTCAAATTAAATTAGTAATAGGACATTATAATACGTTTACGAATTAAATTAGTAATAGGAATTTTTAAGAAGTATATGCTAAAAGTAATATGATTATATGACTAAAGATATTTACTTGTTTAATTTTATATGAATTAGACAGTCTGAAAATAATTATACTAATAGGATTCCTAAAGGTAATCATGTAGGATTCATAACGTGTAGCATTATGTCCTAAACAAATAGGCTTATAAGGCTAATATCTAGAATTCCGGTTATGTCTTTTTATTGTGAGTTATTATGCTTAAGGTTATTTAGTAAACCGACATTGTATTTATGCTTTTATAATAATATAAATTATATATATTTTTTAGTTTAAGTGTTGGCTGAGCGGCTATTTGAATTAATTTTTTCTCATATAATTTAGTAATTTCTGCTTCGGCGAAAATTTTAGTTTCTGTTAGCTTTATTAAATAATAAGTCGCCAGTTGTTGGAGACCTACTTTAAAAAGAACTCCTTATGTGGAAAAAAATCATATTTAACACAAGTCGCCTAGTCAAAAAGCGACTTCTTATTTATTACAGAGGAATTTTCAGAAATCATTATTGTTTAGTAGCTATTAATTTTCTATAGCTACTATATACATAATTACTTTCTATAGATACCATTCAGTTGTTAAGGTATTATATTCGCTGTATTCACGCTGCTGTATTCATGAATACATCAGCAAAAAGCGCCTAAAAATCAGGGCAGTCCAACTGTACGCGCATATATTCACATGTATTCGCGTCATGTATTCATCAATACAACAGTAAAAAGCGCCTAAAATCAGGGCAGTCCAGCTGTACGCGCATGTATTCACATGTATTCGCGCCATGTATTCATGAATACAGTAACGGCAATCACCTTAAAAATAAGCATGTCTAGCTGTCTAATAACGAAAATAATATCAATTAGCGTGATACACTCCTAATATAACTCAACAAAATCAATTCTAACATGCCTCATTATCAACCCAATTAATTAGAATGATTTTTTTTAGCTGTATATAACATTTGTATTTAATGTGTTTCAGTATTTTTTTTATTGTTCCATTCATTAGATTCAATATTCGTATTTACTGTATTCGCTATTTTATATACAGTGTATTCAAATGTAATTGTATTAACAGTATTTTAGTTTTTCCTAATACATGTTATTACTTATGTATTCAGTATATTTCATTGTATTTACAGTATTTCTATTTGTATTCAGTGTATTTTACTGCGTTTCGCTATTTTTTTAAATTAAATGTATTCACTGTTTATATTTTGTTCTGTTTTAATATTTGTATCCAATGTATTTCAGTGTTTATATCCTGTATTCATGCATACTGTACATACAATATGCCTAAGTAAATACACGTGTATTAAATTAAAAAAAATATAGACCTTCAAAATACATAAACACATGCAAAAAAATAAAATGCATTTATACAAAAATACAATGCGTTTGAGTGAATTTGTACATAAATACAATGTATTTATATCATTGTATGTGACTAAATAGCAAGAAGAGAATAAAGTTCGTCGGATATGGCGTTTTCCGACAAGACTCCTTGTATCGCTTCAGTACCTCTTCCATTTCAATTTACAACGCTTCCAATTCGACTGCTTCTTCCTCTTTTTTCTCTTATTTGCCGCGCTAAGAATCCCTCTTTCTCTTCAATCTCTCTGTCACCCAAGGTATCTCCACTTCCTTTTTTTTTTATTATAGGTTTACTTTCATGTTTCTGATTTTGAGATTTTGAGGTTTTCTTTCATGATTTTTTTCTTTTTCGTCTATCTATGATTCGGTCTATTATGCTTGAAGAGAGAGAAGAAAGAAGAAAAATTACGAGAGAGAATCGTGTGTTAATTGAAAGAAAGAGAAAGTAAAAACATAAATAACGTATTTCATGACTTATTTCATGTCTCAATGGTATTATATACTATAAATACTTATTTTTTTATAAAATATAAAAGGTAGCTATAGAAAATAATATTTTAAAATAATTTTAGTTTATAATAAATAAGGTGTATAATTTTGTTATAGGAGATAATTTTTTTTTTTATTATATTCTATCCGTTATAATTTATGTGACCTTAAAGAGACAAGAATATTAATTTTTTGTGTGGCTATTATTGCATAAAGTTAAATTGTAAAGATATTAGTACTTTTTTTCCTGAAAAGATTACAAATATTCTCAACGATTAGTAATCCCTCCCGTTTCTTTTTTCTCCAAAAAAAGCTTTACTCAAAAGCCCCCGAACTCCGTGGATTAACAAGAAGGAAGCCCTTCTGCTGCTCAGCTTCTGTTTTGACCAAAACCAAAATCCCGCCGTCGATAAGAGGTATCGTCTACTAAAAACCCTAGTTTTTCTATTCATCCTTTTTTTCTTTGCTCCCCCCTTCTGTTTAATTAATTGAAATTGAAAAAACGTATACTTTTGGTAAATGAGTTTTCAATGAATTTTTAAGTTTTAATTTCTTCATCAGTTCATGCTTCGTTGTTCCATCAATATATCTTTTGTTTTACTTAGATAATGGCTTTATATAATCTCTATATTACTAATCTTGCATTACAATACAAGTGCAATTTCTGCATTGCTAATCCCTAGTTAACTGGTCTCTGAAACAAAGGATCCCTTAGGGTTTGAGGAATTGGAATACTGCAATGAATCCCTTGACGTTAGTGAAGCGTATTCAGAATATTAATGCGAAAGAAGCATCTTTGGGGATCTCAGATGAAGCATCATGGCATGCCAAATACAAAGACTCAGCTTACATATTTGTTGGCGGCATACCTTTTGACCTCACTGAAGGAGATCTCCTTGCCGTTTTTGCTCAGTACGTCATCTTACTTGAACACTTAGTACTCATGCTTTGCCACTTTTTTTTTTTTTTTTTCATTCTAATAATAGATGGTCGCTTGGATTCTTTGATGTTAATTAGGTATGGAGAGGTTGTTGATGTTAATCTTGTCCGAGATAAAGGTACAGGAAAGTCAAAAGGTTTTGCCTTTCTTGCGTATGAGGATCAAAGGAGCACAACTCTTGCCGTGGGTATGTCTTTATTGCTCATTCTTTAAGCTTCTACGTTGTATTAGAACAGATAAAGATCCTAATTCAAGTATCGTTGCCACCCATTATAAAAAGTTGCTAGTGCTTGCTTTGTAGACCTAATATAAGTGAAGAAAAATGTCTTTTGTTTAACCGCTAAGCTTTTAGATGAAGTATTCTCATTGGTATTCGACTTGCAGATAACTTAAATGGTGCACAGATCTTGGGGAGAATAATCAGAGTAGACCACGTTACCAATTATAAAAAGAAAGAAGAAGAGGACGAAGAGACAGAAAGGAAAAAGAGGGAGGAGCGAGGGGTCTGCCGTGCTTTCCAGAAGGGAGAATGCAATCGTGGAGCTTCGTGCAAGTTCTCTCACGATGAGCAGGTTTGTTCTTAGTCTTCGTGTTGGTTCTTGTATATCGTCTTGTTTATTTGTATGACATCTTCTATACTAATGTTATTATTATCTTTATTTGTGTTGTTATATTAGTTTGGAAAGTGTTTTCACTTCTGAATTTGTAAGATGTTGCTTGCAGTTTAGCCTGTGTATCTTAGTTTCAGTTAATTGAGTTCAATGACAGTATTTAGTCATATGTTGTTGGCTGGAGGTAATGGTTGCGATGGCTCCTT
This sequence comes from Nicotiana obtusifolia, assembly GCA_002018475.1. Classification (NCBI taxonomy): domain Eukaryota; kingdom Viridiplantae; phylum Streptophyta; class Magnoliopsida; order Solanales; family Solanaceae; genus Nicotiana; species Nicotiana obtusifolia. Next base: position 15,132 of record MCJB01048364.1, on the reverse strand, counting down.
TTAGTGTATGAGTGAATGTTAGGGATGGAACACGCACTCCTATGTTCAATTGTTTTGACTTTGGCATGTGTGTTGGGAGAAAATGTTTAAAGACCTCTTCATATTGTGTAATTCTAGATATAGTTGCTTTAGGTGGTAATGTTTCCCATGTTTATAGAACTTCAGTATGAAATGAATTGAAACTTCCATAGTCCTACTTTTGACATATATCTTGGCTAAGCTGATGAATGTAGAATTGAGAGTTATCTGTCTTTCTGCACCAAAGGGTGTGGTTAGCGGTCATTGAAGTGGAATGAAAACTATGGGACACCAAGATAAATTCAAGCAGAGGCAAAAAATGTTAGATGATTTTTTCCCATATGTCTAAATTTTGGTAGGCAGAGTTACCCTATATTCTAGTACCTTTGCTAGTTAGAGATAGCTGGTACCCGGTGGAATAATCGAGGCCAGCTAGTACCTTTGCTGGTTCGCAGTCTTTCCATTCCATAGTCAGGAATTTGTCTCGTTAGCTAATTAGGAAATTGAGCTATCTTTTTATGATCTTAGGCCTTTACTGCTGCTAGATTCCTTGCATATTGCTTTCTTTTCAGTTTTTTGGTTAAGAAATGTAAGTTTATTATAGGTAGGAGCTCCAAGAAAGTTACATTGTTACAAACATGACTGTGGAATTCCTTCCATTAAGAATACAGAGTCAATGAATTCCACTATGTTTTCAGGATCTACGACTTTAAACCACACCAAAATATTTATACCGTAGGTATTTGAATGTTATAAAAATATAAGGATAAAGTTCTATCCTCGACGCATCTATTGTTCCTCGCAGTCCACTGTCCAAAATATATTAAGGAATTTGGTTATTGTTCACCACCAAAATTATTTTTCTGAACTGGGAAGTTATTCTTAATTTCTGAAGTTTCAGATGTTCCGACACCCTAGTTATGTTTAAAACCTCTAGACCTCTTCTCTTAGCTTGTTTCATTTGGAAGCATTCTTGCAAAAGTTAAAAGATTTGCTTGGTCTTATATGCACTGGTAGAATCATTACCAGAAGAGACCTTCTTTTAGCTGGAAACACCCTACAGTTTACTAATCCCTGAGTGGCCTGTTATGTGTGATAGAAGCATGTGTTGTAGTGTTTCTGATTTTGCAAAGCCCTTACGTGTTCAGGTTGCAAGTTGACAAGCTCTCTTGAGTCTGCCACTATAATTTTTCCGAGATAAACAATTTTCTTGGGAGACATTTTAACTTATGAAACTGTTATTGTATTGTTTCTTTTATTGTTATTGTTGTTAGGATAGGTTAGCGTTTTTGGCCTATCTTTGTACAAAGAAAAGTATCTCTTACTTTGTTTCATTTGCAACATCTCTTGCTCTTGTTTGCATTCTGTAATGAAATATTTCTTTGGCATTTGGTAGAAGAAAATAAAACTTGTGTAACATGAAGGAGTTCCCGGGGGGGGGGGGGGGGCAAATTTTTGTTTTTTAATTCCCGTGCAGTGTTGTCAAAAAGGCGTAAAACTTTAAAAAGCATTTTAGGTCTGCTGGTGCTTTAAGCGCAAAGCGCATTTAAAGTGTGGGCTTTAGTTAAAAAAAAAAGATATTTGTTATGCAAGAAAAAAATAACAAATTCATTGATATGTTTTCCTTAACAATTAATATATATCTTTGCCGACTATATTTATTGTTTAGTACCGAGCGATTTAAGATAGAATGCATAGGCAACAAGGCACACTCCTCATTGCCTTGCCTACATTGAAGCGCAACTTAAGGGAGATGATGCATCGTCCCCAAGCTTTTTTGAGCTTTAGGGCTTAAACACGCCCTAAATGAGCCTTTGATAGCACTGTCCCCACAATGCTCATTAATAAAATTACTTTTACCCTCGCAACAGCAGAAGCAGCTTTAAACATGCGCCATAAATTACTGTTCAGATGAGAATTTGGAGTTGGAAGGAAGAAAGCAGTGAAAAATAATACTCTTGAATTTAGTGATGGGAAAAACTCTGTCCTGATGGGTTGGATTATCTATTTTCTATATATACAACCTCAGATATCATAGAGTATCACCTTTAACCACTTTGAGGCTTAAGAATTTAAGAATGTCATTGAGCGAATGAGAGGGCACGAAATATGTAAGCTTTTAGAATCTGAGTTCAACCTGTTTTGTCAAAGGTGAAAATGTATTAAAAGCGCCAAGACCTATTGGATCTTTAAGCGCAAAGCTCAACTAGAGCTAGTACTTTAGTAAAAAGGACAAATTGAAGAAAACTGAAAAGTATATACGTAACACAAGGAAAAATTCATTATAACTAAAAAAGGGCAGCCCGGTGCACTAAGTTCCCGCTATGCGCGGGGTCCGGAGAAGGGCCGGAAATAATTATATGAACAAAGGAATTGAATAATTCAACTAAGAAATTTAAATTTCTGATTCAGATACTAAGTGTTACCCCACGGTGTGGGATAATACTGGGTATGTTCTTGTTGTTGTATTCAGATACAAAGTGCAGTTTAAGTTTCTAATTCAACTTTTATGTCTATTTTTCTCATACTAGGTTTGTAATTTTGAATACCTAATTGTTAGCATATTCATTCATAATGTATCTTTACTAATTAATATTCCATTTTGCCAACCATATCCATCTCAAAAAACTATATTCATAATTTAGTGCAGTCCTCTTCAGGATGGTCCATGGGCAATGAGGTGCATGCCTTACCACCTTGGTGCTGCACTGAAACGCCACCTAAGCGAGGCAAAGTTTCAAGCCCGTGCTACGCCTAGCTTCAACAAATAAGCTCACTTCAGACGAGCCTTTAACAAAATTAGAGTCTGACAGTACAGTAAAACCTAAATATTTTTTGTGGTTCACCAGGAAAGTGTTTGAGTAAATCCAGTATGATTTTTGCAAAGTCATTATGGACAGATAAATAGCTGCTAGAAGACCATATACTCATATCCATATATTTAAACTATCCCACCATGTTCTTCCAATATCTAATCCATTAACCCAACTACCTTGGCATGAAGAATGATTACGGTTTGAGGGGTTGTGTGTGTGTGTGTGTGTGTGTGTGTGGAGGGATCCTGAGAACCTAGCGTGGTTCGTAGAGCCTTATAGCAGGAGAGTTTGTGCTCATAAATTAATCATTTCTGATTTCTCTAGCGGGGGATATCCATCTTTTTCAGTAGGTGGATATTCAATTTTATCACTTCTCAAGGAGGCGGAGAAGCAGCATCCTTTTCTCTGAAATTATCTGCAGATTCTTCTAAGCCTAACTAATGTGATGATATGAGTTTCCAGTAAAAATGGAACGGGAAAAAGCAGAACTTTTCTTTTCTTATCGTGTGTTGTTATCTGTTAACCCTCTTTCTCCATTTGGAGTTATCAGCTTTCTATAATACAAAGTTCTGAAGTTCATATTTATCTTAGGGTATTTATTCCTTTTCCTTTTGTCTTTAGAGAGCTGCAGACACAGGCTGGGGTGCTGAGGAGGATCGACAATCTAAGAGATGGTCGCATGACAGGTTTGAGGATTCTAAGAAGGATAGGAAATTTGGGCAATCGAGTCGACCTCCACGGCCTAATCACCAGGAAGAGGTCAAAGTCTCTGATAAAGATCCAAGAAATTCTAAAGCAAGAATGGGTAATGTAGAAAGGCATTATGAGCCGAGAGATTTGACTACAAGAGATCATTATAAGAGAGATGTCGAGCAGCACAGGTCAGAGCTAAAAGGAAAGGATAGCAATTACAAAGATCTGGATAGGTCACATGTGGAGAGAAGATCTAGGAGGTATGATGATGTACAGAACTCGGGGGAAGATACTGAGAGAAAATCTAGGAGGCCTGATGATGTACCGATCTCTAAGGAACATGATGATAGGAGAGATGAAAGAAGACAAAAAAGATATGAATCTGAATCTTATCATGCAGCAAAAAGAGATAGCAGGGACTGGGACAAACGAGCTCGCCTCCACCGTGATGGAAGGGATGAAGAAGATCGGAGCCAAAGATCACGTAGATAATGGTCGCCTGATTTTGGACTTTCCATCTATGTCTTGTGCAGGTACATAGATGTTTGCAACTTCAGTTCCAATTCTGAGTACAATGCCTTATCTGACAGCCAGAGGTGATCGCCTAGGTTAAAGGTGTTCGACCACCTAGCTTAACGGTGTCGGCACGAGCTGGTTTTGGTGGGGGGTTACATCAAGGAGCTGTCTCAGAGAGGGGCCACTCAGTGCTCATAAGCAAAAGACCATTTGGAAAGCACCTGAAATTAGAATTCATCACCTGAAATCTCAGCCTCTTGCGTGTTGTACTAAACAAGGGATTTTGGCTTTTAGCATTTCAAATATTTCAGTTCAATTACATGTGCTTGCTGGAAGGATACAAGTGCCCGTTTGCTTATGAGCTGAATTTGTCTTCAATTTGACTTAAAAGAGCAATTTTCAGGTCTTGAAATTTTCCATTTCATTTGATTTGATCTTTTGAAATTTCCACATACTTTGTTCTGGCTATCTGATGGTTTATGTAATGTCAAACTCTGACATGAGCGATGTACAGGCAGGGTGATATGCTTTTGTTGTTGGCTATATTCTAAAAAATCAAAGGAAAAAGAGAAAATTTTGGTAGTCCATCTACACTGCCGAGACGAAATCCTTATTCATGGCATGTGGTGCCTTGTTGTGGGCTTTGGCAGGGTGATGAAAGCAGCTGATTGCAACAACATTTCAACTATTGATTTGAACTAATGATCATGGTATGAAATTCTAATGTTGTCAGCTTTATAGTTACCTGGATCTAAGAAATGTATGGAATATTTTTTTATGTAATTAGACTCTGTTCTGATATCATATTCTCTGTCAGCTGTTATTTTTTTTCAATTTTAAGACCGAAGCCTTCTAATGGTTTAATTCCAATTTTATCGATTGTCCTCGAAATGTAAGAAAAATGGACCTTGCTTTCTTAAAGCTGGATATATTTCTTTCAAAATCCTTCCCGATACCTTCCAAAGAAAATCTCGAATTTGAATTCGAAATTGACGGGTTAGTTTTGGGGTCCGTCCTCTCTTTATCGTTGGGTTTAATTTAGTTTGGACATTTTCTCACAGCCCATCAAGGGTTGAAGACAAAATCGTAAGTTTCAAGGACCTGGATTTCATAATAAACCCAACACTGTCGACCTTTTCTTCTGAAAAGATGTAGCCAAACACATGTAGTTGTTGACCAAAGGGCGAATCTTAAATTTAAATTTTATAGTTTCAGCTTTTAAAATTTTTGGTACCGAACTCATTGTATTATTAAAATTATAGGGTTCAAATCTAATAATTATTAAAATTTTAGTAAATTTTTATATATAAATCCATACCCCATGTCAAAAGTGTTGTTGACTAGTTACAGACACAAGGGGAGTGAGTTTATCGTACTCATAAATAACTTGTAGTTTCTGTATGAATTTTGCAATTATATAGTATCTATAAAAGAAAAAGAAACGTCACTTGGCTTGGTGAGTTTAAAGCACACCAAATCATACTAATAAAAATGTGAGAGCTACAGTTTAATTGTGAAGCCATATATCATATGTTCATTCACTTGGTGTAAAACATCATAAATTTGACCCGTTTGAATTAAGAAGATTATCACAAGAAATCCTACGAGAGCATGATGTCTCCTGGTCTAAACTAATAACCTCGTTTTCCCTAAGAATCAGCTGAATTTGAGAGTGTGACACCATATCCTCCCAACAAACATTCCACTATACTCTCACATATCTCCTGCTCTCTCTTTCACATGTGTTAATACTCTTTCCCTTTTCTATATATTTACGTAACACATGCATTTTACGACATACATTCTCTAGATTTACATAGTATAAAGTTGCAAATTTAACTAACCATGAGCCCTCCATTGAAGATCAACAGAGACTCTTGTCACATCAAGAAACAATCATTTGAGCAGCAACAACGCCATCCAGTTATAATTTACACTCATTCTCCCAAAATAATTCGTACCCATCCACGTGATTTTATGGCATTAGTCCAAAAACTCACTGGCTTTTGTCGTTCGGAAAAAGATCTCTCATCTTCGCCTAAGTCCGAGCCAAATAATTACCAAGATTACAATGGTAACAATGATTTTAAAGGTGGGGTTTTTGCGAATGTTGAAAATGAGTCTAAGTCGGATGAAAATAACAGCATCAGTTGCAGTAGTGCAGGGAATATCCAGTTGATTAGTGAAATTAAAGATACTCACATTGAAAATGATAATCATAATGATTTTGGAGATATTACTGATCAAGCTGATTTTTTGTGCTCAGCTCAATCACTCTTCAATTACACGGATTCCTTGTTCTTCATGCCCAGTATGAAGGAGTTTCCAGATTATTGAAATGGATTTTTGAATTTTTGTATTAGAACTATTACTCTTTTATTAGGAGTAGCTGTGATCTCCCTTTTAATTTGAGGGGAACTTTGATGAGTTTGAATTTGGTAGTTTTGATATAATGAAAAGAATAATACTTTTCATTACATTCTTCTGTATTGCTTTTTGTGATACGGAATTAATAATATATCTCTCATTCTTTGTAACCCGAGACTTTTTATGGTTATATATATATATATATACACACACACACACACACTAGGTAGTTATAGCCTGCCAGCACGGGCCCAATAATGTCGAAGCTGAAACATTTATTTTTGATTAACATAATTTTGATACGAAATTGCAGATAATAAAAGTTGATGCATGAAAATAACTATCAAATCGGATAAAGATGATATTGAATATTATAAAGACGACACCGAATATTACATGTTGGATATTTTTTACAAACATATAGGGGAAAAATACGGACTCTTGGATGTTACGTGGACATATTGAAGACATATTTCATATTTGTTCTAATGGTATCTGGTACACTTCACTCCCAGCATCATCAAGCCGCGCAATGGAAGTTCGAAACTGTATCTGTGCCACCTTTCCTTTATTTTGTACTTCTTTTTTCCCAAGTTGGCATCTTCTTGTAGAGTTGCAGTTTGTTAAGCTCTAGACTAAGATGGTATATTGTTCGAGAGATTCAAACTTGAATGAAGAAAGGTCTAGCGCTCACTACATAAATTAAGCCAATAATAAGGAGCTGAATACATTTGTTTACTCGGTATTAAATTATCGACATGGTAATAAGTTCATTATTTGAGCTGAACATAAGGATGTGGGATATATGCGGTTGAGTGTTATACCCCAATGCCCTTGTAACTCTTTTCTAATGATGAGCCGCACATCAATATTTTTATTATCATTTTACCTACAAATTATGAGAAGTTGGGGGTGTATGTTGCATTCTTTTCTTGTGACTTTGAATATCTATACTTCCTTACTTTAAGGGTTCGTTTGGTACGTAGATGAATTATTCCGTCCAAAACTAATTTATACTACATGAGAGATGACATAAAATAATCTCATATTTAATAGAATAAGATAGGATAAAATAGGATATCTTGAATTAAATCTGAAATTAAATTTATACCTTTGGTTGGCGGTATAAATTTATTCCAAAATAAATTTATACCTCCAACCAAACAAGCTATAAATTTAATTCTACTTCTTATCCCACCTTATACCTCATACCAAACGACGCCTAAAGTCCTAATAATGAATTCCTCTTCTATTTTCATGCTTAAATGGGTTCTTCGACTTGAACAAAAATCAAGAATTATCTAAAGAAGAAATTTCCGTTTGTAATTGTTGCCAAGGAGCTTGAACCTCCTAATTTCCATACCCTGAAAAATAAACTAACTCTACCTTGAACAAGACAAGCTATGGATTTCATTAAAAGCAGCATCATTGATTTCTACAATAAGCTATTTGCTATATCCCTTGGAAGATTGGACAAAGTAATATAGTACTTCATGGTCAGTAGGATACAACAGACTGAGTTTCCAATCCCCGAAGGCAATGATACATAACTAACTAACAGCAGACATTAATGGAGACCTCAAGGCCAATCCGATTTTTTCTTTAATTACTTTTTCATATAACACAAATTTACAGTCACAGGAGACCCTAAGATGATGGATATTTGTTTATGTACAAAAGATTTCATCATCTCTTCTTTTTGTCTTCTTTGGCTCTTTCAAGAACTACAGGAGCTGCCGGGATACTGAACCACCACTCCTTTAGTCTCCTAGACCATCTTTCTGTGCTTGCTTTCCGAAGAGGTGAGTATCTTGTGAAGAGTTCCAGGAAACTCAGAAGGATTATGTATCTCGAAGGTAAGAATGCCATAACTAGTGCCGAGACCAAAAGAGCACCCACTAACTTCTCGCTTGCCTGAAGAATAACAGGGATAAGATGTACGTCCAATTAAATTATCTAAGTCCAAATAACAACGCGACTACCGTTAGTCAAGCAAAGACATATTATTTCAAACTCCTATCACTAGATCAACTCTGTTATGTGAATGAAACATCCAGGATGCCTCCTTGTGCATCCTGAATCGGCATAAGCAGCAAACCGAAGTTTTCAGATAAATGAGTTTTCACCATCAACCAAAGATGGTTCAGTAACCACAAGACTGGATATCTCATGACAGTAGGGAATCTCCATTTAACTAGCAACTTGACTAATAAGATTGCTCTCGTCATAGAAGGAAAGAACTAAAATTTGCACAAACCTGTGGGAAGATGGACAAAAGTAACGCGCGGAACTTGAGAAGAACGATGTTTCCGTCCTGGATCACTTCTTCAGCTTGAGATATTGCAGTTTGAACAGCCAAAAGTTGCTCCATGGCATTCATTGGAGGTGGAGTTATTACTTTTAATTCATCAACTGTCTTGCCTTGACTAAAACAACGAGTTATTACCAAAAAGACAGCAAAAAAGGTGAGCAATAGTGCAAAGGCATAGCACAGCCATCCCCTGCAACCAACAAAAAGAGAAAGAAAGAGGTGGGCATCAGTGAAATTTTTTCAACCACCATATTTTAAAGAAATTTCATCCATGCAAGGGAATGTACAGGAAAAACAGAATCCAGAGCATCAAAAGGCAGGTCAACAGAAACTATCAGACCACCTTTTAGTTGGGAATGCCACATATTAAGGAGACAGAATTTCTTTTTTGAGAACCAAGGTGTTTCTTAGGACTTTAAAAGAATGAATAACTAAAGTATCTAGTAGGACAGAGAAATTTGATAAGCCATAAAATCCTGAGCATTCAGTTGCTTTTCAGTTTCCTATGTTCTAGGGCTAATATACAGATGATACAGATAGACTTTGATCCTTTCATATATAAACCCATGTCACAAGTATTTTATCAATAGTTGGGATTGACATACTTGATGAAAGCAATAACAATTAAATAACTATTACATGATAGCGACAATGATGAAGAAAGAATTAAAAGATCATTATTCATTTCACTTGTATTTTTTATGTAAGAGAGAATACTACCATGGTGTATATTAGTTGGCAAATTTCTGTGGGTAACTAGGGTTGAGTAAATGAACAACTCGCACATGCTTTTGACACCAGCATGGTGGTCAATGAAGGTTAAACCACATGGAATTAGAGCAATGGTATGCGGTCTTTTTATTTTTTGAGCGTAAACATGGATGTAACTGGTGTAAATCTGTTTTGTTGGTTCCCTGAGTTTTGCATAGGAGTCACCAACACTTCTGTAATTATGCATCTTCTGGATGCTAGTATTAATAAAAATATCTTTACTTTATTGAAAAAGAAATAAGGAAATTAGAACAATGGTCTCTTCTTTTTGAGAAACGTAATGGTAAGAAGAATGGTTTCTTGTCATTACATTCCACCAAAAGCACTCAGACCCAAATGATATCCGCCTGAATTTACTTAGCTAAGAAACATAAAACTACAATCTGCACAGAAAACATAATACTCACACCGACTCCAATAAAAACCTGAAAAGTGCAACTTCCAAATTTGGAAAAGGTGAAACAATCAGCAAGAGTCTCACTGTTCTGAGTCAAGTGAGACAAAGTGGAATAAAAGCATAGCGCTTACAATAATACCTAAATTTAGGGATAAGACAATCGTAGGTTGATGATATAGTGAGTGCCAGAAAAAATCACATGCATATAAGTCCTTTTCTTTATGATGGCCCATTACACAGATAAGATTAGCCAACTACCAACTTACCTGACAATAATGTACGAGAAAACCGAGCAGAAAATCATAGACTTAAAAGGGTCTTCCCAGTAAGCCAGAAGAAGAAACCAATTTCCAAGCTGCATCACAGGAGAGAGCAACTCCTGCATGTCAATGAATCTAAAGGATTAGTATGAGAGGTAACTCATGCAGATTAAGATACAGCTCATCAAGAAAGGAAAAAAAAATTAAATGTAAAGAGATTCCAATGGTTCTATTCAAAAGATTGAGCTATGAGAAGGCGACTTCATAAAAATTTGTAAACGGGAAGACAACAAGCATGTCAAATAGCAATTAGTAGATCCACTCGCAATTTCTCAATAAAATGGGAAAAGAATGTATCCAATTATCCTCTTTGACCTTTCTATTTATTTTGAAGCCACTGTAGTTGTTAATAATACCTTCATCACTGCCAAGTTGGTGTCAAGACCATCAACTTTCACTCCATCTACCGTAGCTTGTGCTTGCACTACTTTTTTATAGTTGCTTCTGGATTCCTTAACTGCTCTTTCCAAGGGAGTCATCTCCCCCACAGCAATTTCACCCACAACAATTCCTGTCTCATTAGGAACAGGAGAACTTGTTCCGAAAACAAAACCCAGGTTGGAAGCCAAGGCTGAAGCCGAAATTGAGTACATTCTGTTTTTAGGTTTGGGAGAGTTTGTCCGCTCCAATTCCCTCACATTTGACCTATTTGCAATTGTTTCTAGTATAAGGTCTCCCCCAGGAAGCTGATCACATACATTGAACATAAGAAGATCCTCATAACAAAGTGAATGTTTAGCGCTCATATCCTTCAGGGCTTGTACTCGCAAAATACCAAATATAGCTTTCAGAAGCACCTCATCACGCTCTATTCCAGTAATCTGGAACTTAAGTATGAACTGATGCACATGTAGAACTTCCCGAATAATTGCTAACCAATAGTCACGACGTGTATGTCCTTTAAGCTCAGGAAACTCCATTATAACAGGCTCTGACCTACAATATTTTCAGCAGACCATTAACAAGTTTGCAGGCCGCTTGAACTAGAAAATAGTCTTAATAGAAGAAATACATTAGATTTTGTAGAGAAGTATGACCCACATAGGAGTCATCATGTGTCATGCCTTACAAGGAAACTGATTTATACAAGACTGCTTTATCAAAGAGTCTTGTGCCCCATGGTCCAGTTAGCTCCGGTTTAACAATCTGGTTTAGATCATCTGACAGATCATATATCTTTGCCTTGTCGTAAGACACAACACGAAGTGCCTCAAAGTAGAGAGCATGATTTGTCAAAGTCAGTCGACCTGAAAATTACAAATACATGGCCATGAATTATATCAGAAAAGCTAATAGATGCATGTAATCTGCTCGAATTCCAAGTCTGATATCATTCCTTTCTGCTCCGAAGATAAGAATTTCAAGCAATAAAACCATCGCTATCCACAAAAACACACCAGGCCATGCCGAAATTCCAACGTGTTCAAGCACTGGCTGGGTTGTCACAGTGCCATCCAGCTCCAGAATTTTCTCCCCTCTTGCTGCACGTAAGGCAGAAAGAAGGGACGACTCAGATTGGCTCTTAAATTTTTTAATAGCCCTGAAAAAGTTCCCAAACAAGCAACATTCTCAACCGAGGATTATGGATGGCCTGCTAATAAGAATGCCATAAGGAACACTAAAGCAAAGATGCATTCTGAATCTCATCACTTCAATTAAAAGTTACTAGAAAGACCACTACTATTACCACTCCGATAAGATTACCTAACAATAATAAACTATAGAGCACCCCAATGCAAGCACACATAGGCTGACACGATAATCTTCCGTGTCAAACCACCCATGCTACTACGTTTCAGACTAGTAGTCCTCTCTCAACTGGAACTCAGGCAAGACATAAATGATAGCAAAAGAAGCTTATAATCTATAATTGAAGCATTCCAATCGACAAAGTAGAAGGAGCAC
>MCJB01048363.1:36859-52356 GCA_002018475.1 Nicotiana obtusifolia | reverse complement strand
TAGTATTTCCACTTGCCATTTCGTTTCACTGTCAAAAATTGACAAACTGACTTAATAATCAGAATAGCAAAATAAAATTTCCAGCAGCAACAATGAAGTTTTTATTTTCTTCAAATCGTTGTACAAGTATGAACAGTAGTATTCTAACGAAGTTTTTATGTCTTCAAATCAGAATATAAAATTCATACGGAGTAGAAAACCACACAGGTTTTAGTCTCCAAAAAACAGATTAATATAAACAAAATATAATTTCCTTAAGATTGTTATTAATATTAATCAGTATACGTTTAATCTGTTAAACACTTAGTAAAACAGTATAAGAACAGAATCTGTAAAACAGTAGAAGAAATTGTAGAAGAACAGAAATCGAGCCCACTTAGTTCAAAGTGTTTCCTTAAGGAAATTATTCCCCTCACAGTACTCGAGGTTATTAGAATATCCCCTCCCAGGATAGAACGATTAACTTACCAGAAAAGTAGTACTCCAATTCTAATAACAGCGAACCACTTGACGGGAGTATATCACACAGAAAATTTGGTAGCAGAAAGTTTAATAGTAGGTAAAAATTTTCGTGTGAATTCTGGAAAAATATCAAATATTTATAGCCATTAAAGTACTGATTCAGAATGTTTGCAACCATTTAGATCAGTCACCACGTAATTAAATTAATCAATCAATCGATCTTTGACAAAGCCGAAGCCGAAGCCGAAGCCGAAGCCGAGCGACGACGACGACGACGACGACGCGAGGGGTCCTTGCCTCTTCAACCCTTTTAGCAACTAGAGAAGGTGTAATGTAATATATACTCCTCTATTTTTCTTTCTTTTTCCTATGTGGGACAAACGCTTTAATCAAAGCAAAAGGGACCTTTTACATTCCCTTCACTTTTTATCCCGTCATTTCCCATTCACCTTTATTGATACCCAACATTTTTGTGATAATAAAATTAATTATTTTTTGTTCATAAGTTATTGTGGCAGTAAAATTTTATATCGTCAAACTAAATATAAAATTAATGGTACACTCATGTTCTCGAAATTCTGGATTCACCTCTACTTGACTTCTACATGAATTTTTCTTAGTTCTCACTATAGTTACATGAAACTATAGCTTTTGATATTTGAAATCCGCTAGTTCGACTATTATGTCTTCACATTGGATATATAATTAAGATAGAAGAGTTAGCATCTTCCCTTATCAAAAGCAAATGATATCTCCAACGCAAATGTGAGACTTCTTATTTAAACGATTGGATAAATAGTTCTACTAATATTATCTTAACTTTTTTAATATTAGTTTTATACAACTCATGAAAATAGTTTTGACTTTATAAAGTGCATAACATTAATAAGGTATTCTTTTGGTAAATTTCATTCAAATAGTACACAACATAAAATGATCTTTTCAAAATATTATTTTTAGATATTACCAGTTAAATAATTGAATGAATGTTATAACCCATAAAAAGGATAGACTAAAAAGGTTCAAGAAATTAGAGCAAGCCACATATTCATAATTGTCTTGAGGTGATTATTATTTCTCCTGCATAGGAAATTTTTCAAAATTTGCTACTTCAAAGGTGGTTGCACCGATATAATTAGACATACGAGCTCAACACTAACAAATACCCCCGGATACTTTTTATATTCAACTTCTTCCAATTTCCTCCTGGCCCACGCCAGGCATTTTCATCTCATACCTTCACCTTGTCATTTCTTTTGTTTCTTTTATTCCTACAAAATATTAAACGAAAGAGAAGTGGTGACTTTAATTGCTACACCATGTATATATAATTGAGGGCCCCAAGGCCGGTGATGTGGCGCTCCTATTCAGCAGCAAATCCCGTTTCCTGCCTCTACGTTTAATTGGCATTTTAACACTGATACTCCCCCAAAGAAACCCCTCAGACAACTTGCTCAAAATACACACACCCCTTCAGATTCACAACTGCTTCTTCCACGCCAATTATCCACTTTCTGTTTTCTTTCGCTTTCTCTGTGCTCCTCCATCTCTTAATGCCCTTCTCTCCCTTCTTATTTTTACGCCCATGAACTGTTCGAAAAAATGCCTTACCTGCCACCCGGAATCAACAACTACTTCTGTTCATTCAACAGATCCCGGTATGTACTTCTTTCAAACTTAATCCTTACCAATTATGCTTAGCAATTCTAATCTACTCAACTGTAATATTTTTCTACTCTAATTCTATTGAAAGAGCATAATTGGCGTAAAAAAAAAATTAAATAAGTAACTAATAATGTGATATCATTCACTTTGTTCGAACCCGCGGGGGTTGCCTTCTATCTCGAACTGATAGAAGCATTGTGGGAAGAAACAATTATGTATATGAAGCGGTTCTGTGGTGTAATTTCACGTTTATATTGCAAAAAACGCTTCCATCTTTGTGTGCTTTTTGAGAACAAATTGTCAACCTTGGGATTCGGTTCTTGCTTCTGTATGCTACCAATTAATAGTTGCTCTACGTTGTGTGTGAATGATTATTTCCTTCTATGTGAAGTGCCAATGTGCCGAGTGCTCTCTTTTCTCCTCACTGCTACTCTCTTTTTTTTTTCGTAACTTTTTTCATCATTTTCGTTTTCCTTCACTTTCTGTGTGGTCACGCAATTGTACTGTAATCTTATTTGCCTACTCTATTCTAAAAACATATCACGACTTAATTTTGCTATCATGTGTGACTGATATATTTATATTTGCCTATTCTAATTCTTCTGGTAAAAAATGTTGTTTCTTGCACCTAGAATGATCAACTACTACCGTTGACTCAACAATCCAACCGTTGCACATTAATTAGATGGTGGGAAAGTCGCTTCAGTTTTGTTATTGTACGGCAAATACAAAAATAACGTACAACCAAAAAAATAACTCTACGCTTTGAGCCTGTGCGGGGTAAAGATACCGATATACTTGGATAATCTAATTGTATAGGTGTCAACACATAAGGATTGCAAAGACAAAATGCCGTTATTGGCCCAATTCATAACTAATCTTCGCCACTGTGATTTATGCACAATTCATAACTAATCTTTTTGCACAATTGACAACTATTTCTCTAAACATTCTTAAATACTATTACCATAATTATTGGCCCAATAAATAACTATACTGCATTTATCTTTCTGGTAACGAAGTTGGACAATAATGTCTCTCATCTTTCAATGAAGATTATAGTTTACTCATATAATTTTTTAATCTTCTCTACACTTTTGTTGCCTTTTGATGGCCATTAACTCTATTTTACCAATTTATTGTATTATTGCCTTTTCACCATATGGGGAATTCGCCTTTTCTCTGTTATCCAAGTTCTCTTCCATAGATTTGAGGTATAGAAAAATTTCACAAATGCAGATTGAATATTTGAAAAATAAACAAATAAACTGAGAATTCATCTTAATTTAAACCAAACGTTGTCTTCATCTTAATATTTTATGATTTTGAATGGCCTGTTATGAGAAATAGTGAAGTCCCTCTATATTTCGTTTACTCTAAGCATAGGTGGGGGAACAACACATTGGAATTTTGAGAGGAGGTTGGCAACAATGTTCAGAGTCTTTTTTGTTCTTTTGTGTCACAGAACTCAAGTGATGTTCGTTCTTATATCTCACAAAACGTAAGTGATGTCAAATATTTTGAGAAGTATGAACTTTGAGATGGAAAAGATAGATACTGAGATATAAAGTCTCATGGGATATACCTCCTGAGAAATTGAAAAGCACAAAACACACACTTAAATTCTGCTCGCTAATCAGATATAGTATAATATAATATCATATTCACAGAGATTGAATTTAAACAGTATTCTCATAATTTGTATCTTGGTTGCTATCGAAGATGATCAACAGTTGAAATTTATAAAATGTCTAACTCAAATTAACTAAGAATCTAAAACTATTGACTAATGACAATCGAACCAAGGAATAAGCAAAGAAGATTATCAATGGGAGAAGATAGGGTTTTGATAGGATAGGTACTAGATAATTGTTCGGGATATAACTCTAGATAATTCACTTCTAATGTTCAAGTGAGTCTCGAATTTACTCAATTATTAGTTCAAACGTTCAGCAAAAATTTTTTCTCTCAATTAAGTCTTAACCTCACAAGATGAACCAATTTAAGCACGTGAAGATATGCGAAAATGCGTAATGAATTGGTCTTTAGGAAAACATCTTTCGATTATTCTCCTAACTGCGTTTAATCAATGATTCAACTAGCCTCTTTCGATTACTAAGAAGCTATGAACTCAACCAACAATATAATGCCAAGATATCACAAGTTATGCCTCTCTCGATTACATGAACAAGTGAATATAAATGCAACAATTAAATCATCCAAAAATGCTTCAACACATAAACTAGAGTTATAATCCACAAACAATCATCAACACACCAAATACATCAAACCCTAAAGAGAACTACTCCATAGATATGGAGCAATTTATCACAAATAAAATTAAAGTATAAAAAAACATAAATTCGATCCAAAGTCGGTTGAGTGAGTAAGGAATGATGAAATCTTTGTGTTTATGTTCTTCAAACTCCTCCTTAGCCTCCTTAGGTCCAAAGTATGTCAAAAGTCCATAAAATAACATTTTTCCATGTATTTATACCAAGTAAGGTCGGGCCCGGATGAAACCATCTTCTCCTAGCCGAAATAGAACATTGGCTCTGTAAAAATTACACAGGCGCACCGCATGGGGCGACGCGCCATGCGAGGCATTAGTGGGGAAATCCAGAGAGTCAAAATCTGTTAGGCAGCAGGAAATAGGCAGTCGCGGCGCCCCACGTGCCGCCCCACGCGCCGCATCAGTGGGGTTTTCTCAGAGTACGGATCAAGCTTCGATTTTTGACATCCAGACTTGGTCCTCAACCCCCGAACACGATCCCTGCTTAATCCCTTATGCTTTTACTCAGATTTCAAAGCTCCAAATAGCTCGAATTCGCTCCACAACATCTACATAGCTCGGAATCACTCCTACAAGGCATAAAACACATCATAAGTGCAAATCACTATCAATTAAAGCTCAAACACAAATAAACTGCAGTGAATTAGAGTGCAATAAGCGACTAAAACACGAGATTATAGCTTATCATCAACACTCCACACTTAAACTATTACCCATCCTTGAGAAATCAAACTACACTTCATATAGACATGACCTTTTTCAACAACTCTAATAACTCATCATACCAAGAATATTTAAAAACAAAATAAGCACAAATAATGTAATATTTGACTCAAAAGCACTACGCATTTTTCACAACCCGCTCACTTACTCTAACACAGAGGTCAACGACATTACCTTTCCTTCATAAATTAAGGCCCTCACACAACAATAGAGAGAGTAGTTCCACGCACAATGAAATTTAAGAACAATTAGGAACTCTAGATAGAAAGAATTCACTCACTCTCAGAAACAACATTCATATGCCACAAAAGACGTACCATAGGCTTGCCCGTAGTGTACTACTCTACTAATTGAGCTCATTCAGTCAAGGATCAAATAGGAATTTAATTGGTTGTAATGTAGGCCGCGGGATGAGTAGGATACATTTAGGTATAAGAGTGACTACTCCTCCCTAAGCACTTTAATACATACAATTAACCATTCAAAACCCTACACTTATGTCAAATCATAATTCCATCTTTCCATCAATATCCATTAACTCCCTACTTCTTTAATCACAATTACATCAAGTTACCACTATCAAGGAATATTTTTCACAATCATACACTTATTATTTTCCTTTCCTTTTCAATTCAAGTGGCTCTTTCTTTTTCAAAACAGTGCACCTTTCTCCTTAGTTCAATAGTTCCACTCAAAAGCCAAACCAACCACCCCACACTTCAACTTTTACACAATTCATAACAAATTCAAGTGCTTACGAGAGGTAAAAGGTTCAAATAGATGGTCAATTCAAACAAATGGGTAAGGTTGTAATGTGGTTTCCAAAGAAACGGGATTATAAGCTCAACGGGGTTAACTGAGATACATAACAATTACGCTGGTAACATATATCTGGCTCAACAAAGAAATGCCTATATCATTTCCGAAACTGAATAAACTACTATTTTGCTTTGCAAACACACGGGGCAAGTTCTAGAAATTATATGCAATGCACAGAACAACACAAAATCTCACACACACATGGCACATAACTCACTGAGGATTGGACTATCAAGACACTCTAGTCAAAGCAGTTAAGCAAAGTTAAGATTATATAATTTAAGGTACTTATACAAGAACCAAAAACTGAGCCTCAGCGTTACAACTAAAGCACTTACTATTCTCAAGGCATAATGAAGTTAAGAGATATTGCCTTCAATACAAATCACAGCACAAGGTTTCCTACTCCTAAAAAAATAAAAATTACTACTAACTATACCCGGTTCAAACAAAATCCTTGGAAAAGAATCGCGGCACAAAGAAAAGCCAATGGGGAATTATTACACTACCTAACAAAAGAAAATATTTTTGTCTTTTTTCCTTTTGACTTTAATCTCTCAAGAAACCTGTCGATGATATCCATCGTCGGGAAAAGTCGAAATTTTTTCAAACTTTTATGTTTTTTCAAAAAAGAATTTTCTCTATCTCTAACTACTACAATTAACAAAAAAGAAAACTAATATACATACATACATACAAATATACCCCACCCCCATACTTCCCTGAACATCTAATCGGGGTCTGAGTCGAAGTCGGGCTCTATTCCTCGCGCCCGAACTAATGCACACGTCCATGCAGACAACTTATTCTCAGCCTTCTTGGGGTACACCCCACACTTATCTTTCTCACTCATTGTAGCCTTTTCTTTTGAGCCCTTCACTTTCCATTCAACACTTACAGCTGATTTTCCTTTTTGCACCCCTTTTTCTACATCCGTCTTAAACGTCACAGTTTCCTCACCCATTCTAAGCATGCGTTTTCTCTCATGTATATCTAATATCGCTCTGCCCGTCACTAAGAATGGTCTTCCTAGGATAAGGAGAACCTCCTTGTTTTCCTCCATATTCACCACTATAAAATTCACAGAAAATACGAACTTATCCACCCGAACTAACACATCTTCCACTATCCCCTCGGGTATTAAAGTCGTTTGGTCTGCCAGTTGCAAAGATATTGGTGCAGACCTTATCTCTTCAATCTCCTTCTCCAGTTTCCTGTAAATAGATAGAGACATTAAATTAATTGAGGCACCAGAATTACATAAAGACTTATCAAAATTAATAGTTCCTAAAGAGCAAGGTATAGTAAAATTCCCTAGATCTTCACACTTTGTGGGAGTTTATTTTGCAATATCGCACTGCAATGCTCTATGAGCTTGACCACTGAGGTCTCCTCTACCTTCCTCTTCTTTGTAAGGATCTCCTTCAAGAATTTAGCATAAGAAGGTATTTGTGAGAGCACTTTCGTGAATGGTAAGTTTACATGAACCTGTTTCAGCATATCCAGAAATCTCTCAAACTGCTTGTCCAGCTTTTCTCTATATAGCTTTTGAGGGAAAGGTAGCGCGGACATATGCTTGCTCTCTCTCATGTTCCTCTCTTCTCGAAGTTTCTTTCTTCTTCTTTTTCTCAGCTTTCATTTGGCCCTTCTTCTTCTTGTCATCATCACTTTTCAGTTGCTCCCAATTTCCTTTTTCAAGTATTACATCTTTTTGGATCGGGGTGGGATCTTTCAGCACTTGTCCATTTCTCAAGGTTACATCATTCACTGTTTCTCTGGGATTTTTATCAGTATCAGCAGGGAGAGTGTCTAGAACCCTCTCAGATAATATTGTTGCAATCTGTCTCACTTGCTTCTCTAAATTTCTAATTGCTGCCCCTTGTACTTCAAATCTTTCATCAGTTTTCACAATGAAGGCCTTCATGATATCTTCTAGACCAGGCTAATTGGGCTGTTGAGGCTGAAACTACTGCCTCGGCTAATTCATAAAACTAGGAGCTCTTTGTCCCTGAAATATGGGGTTGTTTTGTTGCCATACATTTGCGGTACCCCCAGGTGAACTCCATGAAAAATCGGGGTGCTTCTGACCCATTACATTAAAATTATATTTTCCCACAGCATTTACTTCCTCAATTGAGGCTTGACACTCATGAGTAAGGTTTCCTCTTCCACATATATCACAGGCTGCATGAGGCCCAACTTGTATTGTGGCCAATGTCAGCTTCCTTATATTTTTAGCCATAGCATTAATTTGTACCTGCACAGATGTATTAGCATCAACTTGGTGAACACCAGTTGATCTTCTTCTTTCAGCACCCTCCGAGGGCCACTGATTTGCATCTTCAGATAACTCATCAATAATTGTAACTATCCCATCTGGAGTCTTCTTCATCAACGGGCCTCCAGCTGCATTTCTCAATATTCTACGTGAGGCCAGTGTCAATCCATCCCAAAAGTTCTGGAGTTGCATCCAGAGTTCAATTTTACTATGTTGACACTTTCTAACTATCTCCTTAAACCTCTCACATGCTTCAAAAACTGTCTCGCTCCCTTTTTGGCAGAAGTTATGGATTTCTCTTCGAAACTTGCCCGTTTTCGCTGAGGAGAAACATTTATCAAGGAATTTTTTGGTCATCTCCTCCTATGTTCTGATCGATCCCATGGGCAAACTTCGAAGCCACTGCTTTGCGTCATCTTTGAGTGTGATGGGAATTCCCTTAAGTACACTGCATCTTGTGACACGCCATTGCATTGAAAGGTGTTCATAATCTCCTCGAAGTCCATTAGATGTGTATTTGGATCTTCGTTCATCTTCCCTCTAAAGACACAACAATTCTGAAAGATTTGAAGCAACCCTTGCTTCAATTCGAAATTGTTAGCTGCAATTGGAGGTGGTCTAACACTTGAGAAACCTTGATTGTAGATTGGTCTAGCATAATCGCCCAGTGATCTCCCAGGAATAACTTTCGAACTGGTCTGCAGCCAAGGGTTGATTCTGAGAAATTCTCCGAGCCCTCTCTTCTTCATAGATAATCTGTGCATCTCTCATAGCTACTTACTCAGCATCCCTTGCAGCTTTTTCTCGTTGTTGGGTTGCCTCTCTTGCAGCCAGATCTACATTATCCTCACCGTTTCCAGCCATAGTTTCTTTGGTTGAGGATGCCCAACCTTTTCTAACGTCTCGGTGAGATTTCTTCCCTTCCTTAGCTGTCGTAGTTGTTTTTCTATCTCGGGCTCGTATGGTAGCACTTCTTTCGCAGAAGCTCGAGTCATGCACCAATCATAACCTATAACCTGCGCACAACCAAAGAACACCAACTATAAAAAGGGAAAAATAAAAATAAAAAGAAAAAGAAAGATTCCTGAATTAGCACTACAAACTATTTCAAACACTATTGATTGTCAATCCCCGGCAATGACGCCAAAATTTGAAGAGCACAAAACACACACTTAAATTCTACTCGCTAATCAAATATAATATCGTATCCACAGGAATTGGATTTAAACAGTATTCTCATAGTTTCTAGCTTGATTGCTATCCAAGATGATCAACAGTTGAGATTTATAAGATGTCTAACTAAAATTAATTAAGAATCTAAAGCTATTGACTAATGATAATCGAACCAAGGAATAAGCAAAGAAGGTTATCAACGGGAGAAGATAGGGTTTTGATAGGATAAGTGCAAGATATTGATCGGGATATAACTCTAGATAATTCACTTCTAATGTTCAAGTGAGTCTCTCGAATTCACTCAATTATTAGTTCAAACGTTCAGCAAAAACTGTTTCTCTCTATTAAGTCTTAACCTCACAAGATGAACCAATTTAAGCGCGTGAAAATATGCAAGAATGCATAATGGATTGGTCTTTAGGAAAACCTCTTTCGATTATTCTCCTAACGAGGTTTAATCGATGATTCAAGTAGCCTCTTTCGATTAATAAAACGAATCTATGAACTCAACCAACAATATAATGCAAATATATCATAAGTTATGCCTCTCTCGATTACATGAACAAGTGAATATAAATGCAATAATTAAATGATCCAAAAAACGCTTTAACACATACACTAGAGTTATTATCCACAAACAATCATCAATACACCAAATCCATCAAACCTTAAAGAGAACTACTTCATAAATATGGAGCAATTCATCACAAATAAAATTAAAGTATAGGAAAACATAAATTCGATCCAAACTCGAGTCTCGAGTGAGGAAAGAATGATGAAATCCTTGTGCTTGTGTTCTTCAACTCCTCCTTAGCCTCCTTAGGTCCAAAGTATGTCAAAAGTCCATAAAAAAATATTTTTCATGTATTTATGCCAAGTAGGGTCGGGCCTAGATGAAACCATCTTCTCTTAACCGAAATAGGACATTGGCTCTGTAAAAATTAAACAGGTGCGTCGCCCCATAGTGGGGAAATCCAGAGAGTCAAAATCTGTCAGGTTGCAGGAAATAGGCAGTCGCTGCGCCCCATGTGCCGCAGCAGTGGGGTTTTCTCAGAGTACGGATCGAACTTTGATTTTTGACGTCCAGACTTGGTCCTCGACCCCCGAACACGATTCCGGCTTAATCCCCTGGGCTTTTACTCAGACTTCAAAGCTCCAAATAACTTGAATTCGCTCCACAATATCTACATAGCTCGAAATCACTCCTACAAGGCATAAAATGCACGATAAGTATAAAACACTATTAATTAAAGCTCAAACACACAAATAAAGTGTAGCGAGTTAGAGTGAAATAAGCGACTAAATACGAGATTATAGCAAAGTAAAGAATGTCATCATGCTTTTGTTGGGGAATACGGTTATAAAGGTTTGCTTAGAAAGAAACGGCAAATGCCTTTGAGAACAACTAATCATAGGATATCTGACGAAAGCCTTGAGCCTTGAGAGTAGTGTGTTAACACATGACCTTTTTCAATGATCACTCATTATTCCTATTAGAATATAGAACTTTGAAAGAATCATAGAAACAGAGACAACTTTTTTGCCGCCTGATGCTAAAACTAAAATTGGATGCAAAGTTGTTGAGCTCAATTTTGACATATTAAAAGGTATGCTAAACCTTTCTCATTTTCTAGCCTGCTCAGAGGAAGGTTTGATCTTTACATCTACTTTCTAAATGACAATTCATGCTACACATTCAGTTTTGGAACATTTCATTAACAAGTTTGTGCAGTATATTAATATAGAAATCCAGCAAAAGTATCTTTGAAGTAAGTGTACTTAAGGTATTTACATTTATTGTAGTCGTATCTCTAGTAGCATCTTTATGTATCCAACTAAACCTTTTCTCATCATGATAATTATTTTTTCTGTATGTCACTAATAACCTACCATTACTATCTAAATGTTGTAAAAGGACTGTTATTGATAGAAACTTTAATTCATTTTCTTTTATGCAAGGCTTTTTCATATTTGCTGAGCTTTTTTTATCTTACTTTTTTCGCAAATTTCCTACTTTAGGCTTCTTCATAGGATAGATGCAAAGTTAACATTAACTTCTAATTCGAAGAGCGAGGTTTTATGTTTCTGCTCGACTTTTATCACTATTTTCCATGATAGTTGGATGTTACAAACTCGCTTTTATCATATTACTCTCTTGTGTAAATATATGTGTAGCTCACTGATTACTTCGATGAAAGGAATAAGGACTAAGGATTAGTACTACAAGGTTGACACTTAACAAAGATTTTGGGATAAAATGAAAAAGGTGATGTGGGGTAGTTTATGCTGCTGGCGAATGAGTAACTTTTCTTCCATGCCTACAACTTGAAAGCTGAAGGCTGCCTGTGAAAATTTTGGAATAAGCTACAGTATGAAAATTACATTAATTACTACAGAAACGTATTTATCGATTTATCCTTTTCTCTTTTAAAATTAATTGGTTTATTTGTTTATTTGATTTCTGATGATAGACTTGCGAAGCTATTTAATTCAACATTCAAACTCTTACATCAAACTCACATTCCCAATGTTCTCCCACAGTACATTTGGAATCCTCTAAATTTGTTTCTCTTATGTTCTCCTTCCCAATTTTCTACGGTTTTATTGAGATTCTGCAGAGCTCCTTTTTTTTTTTTTGCGTTATAGATCATATATTCTTTTGACAAACACTGTTGCCAGTAGCGGAACTAAGTGGTGTGAACTGTGAAGGGCAACCCCTTCATCTGAAAATTATATTATAGAAATAGAGTAAAAATGATCTTTTTTTTGGTTATATGTGAGCTATTAAATCTCCTTGATATAAAGAAAAATTCAACTACAACAGTAAAAAGGGTCCAATTTGCTTTAGGTCATAGGTTCAAATTTCAAATATCAGACAATAGATTGTTTTTTGAATCCCCTTGTATAAATTTTAGATTCCACCACAGATTGTTGCTTTCTAAATTTCGTGTGGAATCAATATACAACCATGGAAATTCTACAATCTTCAATAACTAATGTATAGCATTTTTCAGTTATAAATTCTTATTACTACTATCTTATTCATCTGCTTTAATTGATAATGATTATTAAAAAGAAAAATAGGAGGTATGTTTATCTTCAGTATTTTACTTATAATCATTTCTTATTTCTCTATTTTTGCATAACTTGGTATAGAATTGAAGATTCATGATGGAGATGAACTTTCAATTGCTCAATAGATTGCGTGGGAAACAAAGAGATTTAAGATATTTTTGAATGTTGTTGTTGATTAAATTATGAATGTGAATGGCACGATGTAGATAGTCATAGTACTCCCTGGTTCTGTTAGTATATAATAATACTCTTCTCTATATATTTTCGTCACATTCGTTTCACTTTATGGTTTGTTCATACTTTTCTTTGTAAACGTGATCTTTTAAAGTAGGCGTCACTTGCTTATAAAAAAGAGCATGCTTCACAGAAATTGTCTTCTTTTTTTTAACCTTTCGTTGCTTTCTTCCCTTCATTTTTCCCTTAGGGGTAAAATAGTTAGTAAATTAAAAGAATCGTATGATAATCAGGTACTTTTTCCTTTTTAATGCTTTATCATCTATCTTTTTGGTTACTTATTTTGGTTTAAGAGTATTCTAATGCGATTGCGTACTTTTCTACTGGAACAAAGTCGTCAATGTCTCTAAGCTCTCTTTTTCCTATTTGGACATGAATTAGGATTCTCAGTTAAAGCTGGTGGTGTTGCCGTGATGTTTTACAGGTTTGTTATGTGAAGTGAAAGGAAAAAACGAGATGTGATGGTGTACTGAAAAAGAAACCAAAAGAGTGAAGAATATGAAAAAATAAACGGGAGAGGGGGAGAGTGCTATTTTGTAATGTCGGTGATGATATAGTGATATGTGGTGAAGATTTGGTTTTCGTGCAGTTGTGAGTGAATACTTGCTTGTGCTCCTCAGGCTATTGCAACAATCAACGATGGAAAGGGAATCCCCTTCCAATTCGATAGAGCAACCTTACCTTCAAGGTTCTATATCCCATACCTTTTAGGCTTTGAGGAGATGAGGCTAAGTGCTGGTTAGCACGTGATTTATTTTGCTTTTCCTCACTATTATAGCAATGTTTGATGTTATTTGGAACTAAGATTATATTATACTGTGTTGCTCTTTATTTAGTGTCTAGAGTAGCTATTATAACAGATTATTTGTATTATAGGACTTGATGACACTCTTTACACCTGTATTATTGTATATTGCCAAAAGATGAGTGAGTAATTGTTTGCACTTCACTTTGTCATTTCATATACAATTATAGGACTTGATGATACTTTTTATACCAGAAATATTTTTCGAGCATTTCAGAATTTTGTCAAAAGATAGAGTAAGTAATTGTTTGCACTTCAATTTATTATTCCGAATATACCAATAAACTCATAAAAATATTGTGGCCCTATAACAACCCAATCATTCAGCGATCGCCAAGATTGTTGGTGAATTTGAAATGTAGATAAGCTTTCAATTACTTGTACTTTGAATCTCACCTTCTAACATATTGCAATATTACCTGTGAAGGAAAGTTTCTTGATTTTTTACTACATAGAGTATCATTTTTCATTCTTTTCATCAGCAAAATATGAAGAAACGAAAAAGAAGAAAGTGTCAATCTTGAAGTTTGTAACTCTTATTTCAGTAACTGATAAGATTGAAAATGCTACTTCAATATTCAGAGGCTCCAATTTATCCAAAGAACAAATCAGTTCACGTTCATTACAAAATTTTCAACTTCCTTAGTATTTTTCGGAGTATATACAAACTCCATTCTAGAAAAAGAAATGTAATATACTCTTATAAAGAACTTGATTTTTGTTTACTTGATCTTATATGGGGAGTCTTGGCGTAACTCGTAAAGTTGCTGTCATGTGGTCAAGAGGTTACGGATTCGAGCCGTCAAAACCTCTTATAGAAATGCACGGTAAGGCTGCGTACAATAGACCCTTGTGGTCCGACCCTTCCCTGGATCCCGCGCATAGCGAAAGCTTAGTGCACCGAGCTGTCCGATTATTTATAATTGTATATAATCGGGTATCTGACCTTTCTCCTCTTTGCACCAACTAATATTGTCATTATTAAAATTTAAACATATAATATTCGCGTAGAAGAGAAGATATAGAAAAGGAACACCATACTCGTAGTGAAATTAGACTTTGCACTTTCATTAATAGATATACAGTAGAATAAAAAGTATTAGTAGGTTACAACAGATGCTAATAGGTATAGGTTTAGAGTGCATGTTAAAAAAACTAACTTGAAAAGTACTTTCGTTATACCTCTTTACTCAAAGATAAAGCAAATGGTGAAATTTTTTAGATTATAGCATTCCCCCAATTTATATGTTAGAGTATCAATATATAAACACAAATGTTGTTGCTTGCCCCTTTTAAATTTCTTTGTAGTGAGTCTTGCAAACCTAAAGGGTAGAACTTTTCAGGGAATAGTAGCTTTTTGCGTGCATCAAGAGATGAAATCTCTTTTCACATAATAAACTAATGCAGTAATCTTGATTCTAAATGTATATATGCGTCAGAAAGGCTTGCAATCTTCTCCATGAACTCAACATGGATCCTTATCAATTAAGTTGCTTCTGCATTATCCATTTTTGCAACACAAATATATAATTACTTTAATATTTCGTGAATAGTCTAGATTGCAATAAAAGACACATAATCTTAATTACTTTTTTATGTTCTTACATGAGAAACACTACTTAATCGATTTATGAGGAGGATCTTCACTCATCTAGCGCCTCAAATGGGTAGAAAACATTTTTTATTTTTGAAACTACGGAGAAGTTGAAAGAGGTATTACCAACTTCACAGCCTATTTATCTAGATCAATCCTACACGTTTCAGCCTTTTAATATTTTTTTCTTCAATGCATCATTAAATATATAATGAAGAATGACCATTCAGATGGATCACATGAAATTTTTTTGTGTAACTCCTCAATTCTCGGATCAATTGGATTTGTGGCTTGTAACAAACTTGTTTTTAGTTTTATGATCCTATTTCTTTTTTACATATGGGAAATTTAATTTTACACATAAGAGTGAAAGTAC
>MCJB01048363.1:22647-36834 GCA_002018475.1 Nicotiana obtusifolia | reverse complement strand
GGGGGAGGGGGGTGATTGTTGATTTTTTTTTAATCCTAAGTAGTTGACTAATTTACCAATTAATCGACTGAAAGTAAGAACAGAATCTAAATAAAAACAGAAGTAAAAATGTAGGAATTAAAGACACCAGGATTTTAATACTAGTTCGAATTCAATGTGAATCCTACGTACAGTCCCCTTGGGTTGCAAGAGTGCTCTCTTTCAAGTATTTGATACAGGATAGTTGATGTAGTTATAGCTTAATCACTATATAACTTCTCGCTTCTTGATACAATGACTCACCAGTGATGTTCTATCTTTCTTCTCTCCCTAGTTACACAGTAGATCTAGAGTAGATTATGATGCTTGTTTGGATTAGAACAAAAAGATTGCTAGTGGTTCGATCAAAGTATATTCTTTCTAGGCCGGCATAATTGTGTATTTATACTCCATGAAGTCTTCTTGTCTTGTAAATCTTGAGAGATTGCAAACCCAAGGGAGTTGATCTCAGAAAGGAATCGTAGATTGATTCTTTCCGAGAATAAGATATTGCTCCTATTGATTTTTCTTAACTTGTGGTCTTGATTGGATTTTTCCTTTGCTGAGTAGATTTTCCCGTTATTTGAATTCTCAAATCGGATCCCTTGATTCCAGCTTTTGATTGTTGTCCTTAGATGGAGTAAACTAATGTGCATAGTTTTGTGCCCTTGATTTCCTTTGATTAAGGTCCTTCCTATAATATCCTCTTTAATCTTCTGCCAAATTCTTGATTGATTTTGCCTTTGAATTTTCGCTATTCCTTTCTTTTTCGTCTCAATTGTTCGATGCTTCCTTTTTATTGCTCAAGGAGTGTTGCTGCACATAAAGGATAAGAATGTGTTATTTTTCACCATTAAAATAAACGTAGATTTAACAATCTCCCCCTTTTTAATGATGATAAAATAACAATGTGATAGCATCATATAACTTCCATGTTTAACAGTCGACTCTGCGTTTGTTGTAGTCAACTCCCACTCAATTTGTGTTTCCTGTCAGATGTGTTATAGTTGACTCCCCCGCAGCTTGATATCCTGTTATGTAGTGGTTGTAGTCGACTCCCCCCACAATCTTTGCACTATATGATGTACCTGCAAGTTTCTTAGAGACACAGAACACAGAACAACCACCAGAATACAAGGAATACATGCCAAAGCATAGTGAATACAGGCCAAAACACAGGGAATACCGGCCAAAGCACTTGCCTTAACTTGCTTACTTTCTCCCTCTTTGGCATCAACAAAAAGTTAGTAATGTCAGTCTATAATTATCTAATTCAGCATGCAAGAGCAAAAGTAATTGTCTTAATAGTACAACCCATGACTGAAACATGAGTCCCAAAAGAAGCAAAAAGAGAATATTTTTAAACAACCATGCATCAACGACGTATAAAGTAGGTAAGGGTATTGCAGACAGCCTCATTGAGGCGTTCAAAGCTTGCATTCACTGTGTCTGAGATCCCATCAATCCTGTCGTGCACCTCTTTAAAAGCCTTTATTGCATTTTCTACAGTCTTGAGAATCTGCACCCTGATCTTGGACACATCAGAGCCTGTCCCCTCTGACACTCCATGGACATCTTCAATTGTGCTTTGCATAGAGGTTCAAGAGTCCTTGATGACAGTCAATTCATCATTGATGGAGGCTAACTTTTCCAAGAGATCAGGATTACCTGCACTGGAAAGAGACACAAAGGTTTTTGCTTTTGAGTCGGAGGGGCATTTATGGTTTCATGATCTTTCTTCTTTACCCAAGTTTCCTTTATTGCAAATATACCCCATCTTAGCGAATACCCTAGAGTTATAAGTGTAACGACCCGACCGGTCGTTTTGAGCTCTAGCGCATCGTTTGGCGGTTTGAGGACTTGAGTAGCTTCACTTCGGGTATTATGACGTGTACGCGTGGTCAGAATTGAAATTCGGGAAGATCGGAATTGATTTGGAAGGAAAAAGAATTCT
The DNA here is from genome assembly GCA_002018475.1 of Nicotiana obtusifolia. NCBI lineage: Eukaryota > Viridiplantae > Streptophyta > Magnoliopsida > Solanales > Solanaceae > Nicotiana > Nicotiana obtusifolia. The sequence goes on along the minus strand of MCJB01048363.1, from coordinate 34,862 downwards.
AATTTCGGAAGGTTTAAGTTGGAAGAATGGACTAAGGTTTGACTTTTAAGTAAACGACCTCAGAATCGGGATTTGAAGGTTCCAACAAGTTCGTATGATGATTTTGATTTTAGGAGCGTGTCTGGATGTTGATTTGGAGGTCCGCAAGTCATTTTAGCTTCAATTGGTGAAAGATGAAAATGGGATGATATTTGGAAAATTTGACCAGGAGTGGACTTTTTGATATCGGGGTCGGATTTTGATTCCGGAAGTGGGAGTAGGTTTGTAATGTCAATTGATGACTTGTGTACAAAATTTGAGGTCAAACGGACTTGATTTGATGGGTTTCGGCATCGAATGTAGAAGTTTGAAGTTCTAAAGTTTATTAAGCTTGAATTGGGATGCGATTCGTGGTTTTAGAGTTGTTTGATATGATTTGAAGGCTCGACTAAGTTCATATTGTGTTTTAGGACTTGTTGATAGATTTGATTGAGGTCCTGGGGGCCTCGAGGTGATTTCGGATAGTTAACGGATCAAGTTGAAGCTTAAAGAATGGATGAAGTGCACCAGTTCTGGTGCAACTGTGCAAGTTTGACCGCAGGTACGTGATCGCAGAAGCGAGGAAATGGTCGTAGGTGTGGTTTGGGAGAAGCTGGGTAGTGATCGCAGGTGTGAAAGGTTGTCCGCACCTGCGAGGTCGCAGATGCAGAGGGGTGTTGCAGGTGCGAGAATGATAGAGGAAGCCTGGGGGCGCAGGTGCGGAAGTAGATCCGTAGATGTGGATGCGCATCTGCGTAGGGGAGACCACAGATGTGGAAATGGGCTGGAAGCCCTGGATCACAGAAGCGATTAGAAATCCGCAGAAGCGGGACCGCAAATGCAGTCATGTGAGCAGCAGAAGCAAAAACTGGGCAGAACATAAGGGATCAAACTTAGCCTTTTCTCTCATTTCGTTTTGGATTTTTGGAGCTCGGTTCTTGGGCGATTTTGAGGAGTTTTCATCATGTAACGCAAGGTAAGTAATTTCCACTTGGGAATACATGATTTCTATACGGATTTAAGCATGGGAATTTGTAGAAATTGGGATTTTGGTAGAAAATTAGTATTTTTATATTTTGACCACGAAATTGGACATGGAATTAGGAAAAAATATATATTTGAGTTAGTAATGTTATGCGTAAGGTTTATCTTCGAAAATTTTCGGAATCCGGGCAAGTGGGCCTGAGGGGTGACTTTATCGACTTTTTGAGTGGAGTTGGGAATTGTTTAAATTGATTAATTATGGGTGTTAGACTATATTTTGATTGGTTTGCACCTTGTTTGACTAGTTTTGGATCGATAGGAATAGGTTTGAGGTGTTAGAGAGGCTTTGGAGCCGGTTATGGAACTTCGAAGCGAGGTAAGTCTCCTGTCTAACCTTGTGAGGGGGAACTCACCCCTAGGTGATATTTATTGCTATATGCAAACTAGTTGTGGGTGCTATGTACGCACGAGGTGACGAGAGTCCATACGTTGCTAAAGTATGTTTATGTCCGGGTAGACTTAGGATCTTATTTCGTAATATTTGAATTATTTGAACTCATGTTGCTGGCTTAATTTTAATTAAAGTTATAACTGAATTTGATTTAGAAATAAACATATGCACACTAGTCCAAGCCTTAACACTTTGAGTTGTGGATGAGTAAACTGAGAAATGGTAAAATTATATTCAACTGATGCCCATGTGCTGTATTGTAAACACGTATCTCGTAATTTTGTGATTTCCTTCCTTTTCTTGTGGAGCGGGCCGAACGCCTCGGTAGTATATAGATGCATCTATGGATCGTGCCGCACGTCCCTCGGCAGTGTACACATTATTCTGGATCAGGCCGAACGACCTCAGCAGAATCGTGCGTTATATCGCTAGTACTCCGAATATTCACGAGCTAAACTTTCCACCGATGTCCGGCATTTTATATGGTATTCCTTACTTATTTGATAATGACACTTGACGTTTTTCTGAGCTGTTAAGGTAGAATACAAGATTTAAAATTTATGCTTGAAAGAAGAAATTGAAAGATTATGTAACTTACAGATTTACCTCATCATTGTCGTATGCCTCATATTTGCTTATTATATTGCTTTATTGGACCTTTAGTAAGTTTCAATGTCGACCCCTCGTCACTACTTCTCCGGGGTTAGGCTAGATACTTACTAGGTACACGTTGATTTACGTACTCATGCTGCACTTCTGCACTAAATGTGCAGGATCTGTCAGGTTTATTGATGATCACCTTGGCGCGTAGGCGCACCTGTTGAGGAGACTTTATGTGAGCTGCATTTCAGGCTACGTATCGTAGTCCATCGAGTCCCCATTGTACCATTTCTTTTATTCTGTCTTGTTACATTCAGGACAGACTTTGTATTATTATATTTCTTAGAAAATGCTCATGCACTTGTGACACCGGATTTTGGAGGTTCCTTCAGGTTATTCATTATTGTGGTTCGTGTAAATATTTTCACTTACTCTGTAAATTCTATTTTATGCTGTTTAATTAAGAAAAATTATGATTTCAAATACAAAAATGGGTAATTAAGTTGATCAATCACCGTTGGCTTGCGTGACGGCGGTGTTAGGCGCCATCACGACCTTTAGCGGATTTTGAGTTGTGACAATAAGACTTGGTGATAGTGACATAGGGATAGTTGGCAAGGGATATGTTGTGGGCTTCTAATAGATGGGTAATGACCATACCATAGGGAAGACTCGTGGGATCATTGGCACTCTCTATCATGAAATTGATGACCCAGGAGGATAGTTTGACTTTGTGTTTAGTCAAAAGACAGTAGACTAGGAAGGTATCACATTGGGAGAAGGTAGAGAAGAACCATATTCTTGGAAGAAGAGTGGTTGCCGCAATATGTGCTAGGACGCAAGTTTTGAAACAAACATCACTAGGTCCTAATTGACTGGGAAGGGAATTAGAGGGTGACTCAGCTATACACCTTGTTGCTTGATCAAAAGAAATTTCAAAATCCTCAGGCCAGGTATTATTAAAAAGCATAGAGAAACCAGAACACTTACACTGAAAGAAAGAGTCAAATAGAGCACAGTCCAACACAATGCGTTTGCCAAGAATTAAGGTCTTTAACTTGTCGGGTTTGCTAGAGTGAAGATTAGCATAGAACATCTTTAACAAGGGATTCGTATACCTTTGGAGGAGGCAAGCAGAGAAAGTTTTTCCACCCTGAAAGTCGAAGAGCTCCTTGACTTTGAAGTTGAGACTTTCCATGACACTTAGATAAATAACTCTTCCATGGGCTACAGGTTTGTCTTTGAAGGCTATGAAGGCGTCCATGTTGGGTGAGTCCCAAAAATTCATGTCTGATTTGAGAGAACTTGAGAGATCAGTTTTGGGCTCTTTAGGTGTGAAGGTTTCATGGATATCTTCTATGGGTCGTTTTCCTAGGGCTTTTTTGTTAAGACTACGCGCATCATCTGAGAGGTCATAAGAGGAGGCAAAATCCTAAAGGTCTGATCCTAGATTAACTGGTTCAGGAGATTGAGAAGAGGGTTTTTCTCGAGAACGAGTGCTTTTTGCGGGTTGAGGCAGAGGGGTTTTTGGAGGTTTTCGCCATTGTAGGGTTAGGAGCAGAGGATTGGAGATACAAACAATGTGGGGGAGTTTGGTGGATGTACTGGACTTAAAAGGATGGAAACTAAGGATTGATTATAGACAAAAAGGCGTTAGTGATTCGACGCTATGATTGACTGATCTATGAAAAGGCATGAAAAGGTGTTAAAGGAAAAAGTAAAGAACACAGTATTAATGACACTTACACACATAAGGAAATACGCATATTAAGTGACGGCAAAATTAAGAATTATCACAACGGCCCTAAAATTATAAATTAATGAAAATAATGCCAAGAGTCTCGTAATGCACAAAATTTATCCTCAAACAAGGGTTTTGTAATAATATCCGCCAATTGATCAGTGGAACTTACAAACAAGAACTTTATGTTTCCTTTGAGGACATGGTCTCTAATAAAATGATGCTATATATCTATATGTTTTGCTCTATAATGATGCACAGGATTTTGGAAAGACATATAGCACTAGAATTATCACAAAATATTTGAATAGGTTTAAAAGAAAATTCATAGTCACCTAATTGATGGGACATCCAGAGTAATTGAGCACAACATTGTCCAATTTCAATGTACTTTGCCTCAATTGTTGAAAGAGCTACTGATCCCTATTTCTTACAGTTCCAAGAGATTAATTCCTTTCCCAGTAATTGACAAGTGCCACTTGTGCTTTTTATCTCTTCCTTGTCAGATCGGCAAATGAAAATCCTTCAAGTTTATAATTATTAGGGCGTGGATACCATAGCCCATAAGAAGTGGTTCCAATAAGGTAGCAAATTATTCGCTTTACTGCAGTTAAGTGTGACTCCTTAGGAGCTGACTGAAACCTCGCACATTTACAAACACTGAACATGATGTCTGGTCTACTAGTAGTTAGATATAGTAAGGATCCAATCATTCCACGATACTTGGTTTCGTCCACTGAGTTTCTCTATTCATCCTTGTCTAAACTGGTAGAAGGACTCATAGGAGTTCCAATTGCTTTGACATTGCTCATCCAAACTTTTGAAATAATTCCTTTGTATACTTAGTTTGGCAAATGAATATGCCACTTTCTGACAAATGAATTTGGAGTCCAAAGAAGAATGTGAATTCTCTCATCATAATCATTTCAAACTCATTCTGCATAAGATTTGAGAAATCCTTACACAAAAGAAGATTAGTGCTGCCAAATATAATATCATCTACATACATCTGGATAATGAGGTTACCTTCAGTGGATCTTTTGATGAATAAAGTTAGTATCTACCTTACCTCTGGTGAACCTATGATCAGTTAAAAAGGAACTCAATCTTTTATACCAATCTCGAGGGACTTGTTTGAGTTCATAGAGAGCTTTGGCTAACTTATATACAAGGTAAAGAAATTGTGAGTTTTCAAAGCCAGGAGCTTGTTTTACATATATCTCCTCATCAATAAAACCGTTTAGAAAAACACTTTTGACATCCATTTGAAATAGTTTAAAACCTTTAAAAGATCCATAGGCAAGTAGTATGCGAATTGATTCTAACAGTGCTACCGGTGCAAAGGTTTCATCATAGTCGACTCCTTCCTGCTGTGAGTAGCCTTAAGCTACTAATCCGGGTTTTTTTCGGACTACCTTTACATCTTCATTTAACTTGTTTCTGAATGCCCACCTTTTTCCAATAACAGTAGCATTTGCTAGCTTATGTAGCAGATCCCAGACTTGATTCTTGTCGAATTGATAAAGTTCGTCCTGCATAGCTTGTGCTCAGCTGGAGTCTTTTAAGGGTTCATCAACTTTGTTTGGCTCGATTTGAGAAATGAGTGCAATATTTGTCTTCTTTTTGATAGCTCCTATGGTTTTCATTTCTTCGCTTGGATCCCCTATGATAAACTTTTGAGGGTATTCTTATTCGCTTTTCCATTCATTTGGTCGCATTCCAATTGCAGGAGTAGTTGACTCCTTTTGTGGTTTAGTATGATTGCTAACAGGTTCACTAGTCGACTCCGTGACTATGTTTGTACTATCAGTCGACTTTTGTGACTTGTTTGACTGTGGTGCTTCTTGATTGATATCTTCATCACCTGCAATGATTCCTTTCTTAGTTGTAGTGTTATTTTCATCAAATATAACATGCACTGATTCTTCTACATATAAAGTACGTTTGTTGTAGACTCTAAAAGATCTACTTATTAATGGAATAACCGAGAAAAATACCTTTATCACTCCTTGGATCAAATTTTTCTAGGTTATCCTTACCATTATTGTGGATGAAGAACTTACTTATGAACGGATGAAAGTAGCTTATACTAGACCTTTTGCTTTTCCATAATTCATATGCAATCTTCTTCAAATGAGTTTTACGAGACATCTGTTGAGGATATGACATGTTGTGCTTACTTCTTCTACCCAAAAATGATTTGGTAACGTGTGTTTTAATATCATTGTTTTGGCCATATCTTGCAGAATTCTATTCTTGCATTCAACTACCCCATCCTGTTGGGGTGATCTTGAGGCTGAGAAATTGTGAGTATATCCTTGATCATTGCAGAATTCTTCAAAGGCTTTGCTTTCAATTTCTCCTCCATAGTCACTTTGAATAGTTGTGATGAGATACCCCTTTTCTCTTTCAATTCTTTTGCAAAAAATCTCAAAAATTTTCAAAGCTTCATCTTTATAAGATAAGAAAATCACCTATGTAAAATGTGAGTAATCATCAATAATAACAAAAGCATATCATTTACCTTATATGCTGGCAGTTCCAGTGGGTCCAAAAAAGTCCATGTGAAGCAATTGTAAGGGCTTGGTTGTGGACACAATGTCTTTGGGTTTAAAAGAGTTTCTAGTTTATTTGCCAATTTGACATGCATCACATACATGATTTCTAGAAAATTGAGTTTGGGAAGGCAATAACTAGATTATGTTTGGATAGTTTTTCAATTAAATGCATGCTTGCATGACAAAGTTTTTTATCCCAAAGCGACGGATCATCAGATATGGATGGCAAACAAATATGACTATCTAGATTTTCAATGCCATCACGAATGTCTACATTTCCATACCTTTTTCCTGGGAGAATAATTTTACCTGACTCGTCTTCAATGGCACATCCTGTTTTCTTGAACTTAACTTCATATCCCGAATCACATAGCTGACTTATACTCAAGAAATTGTAGTTGAGTTCATCCACAAGGTATACTTCTGTAATATCACAGTTATTTCTGAATGGAACTATGCCGGTACCAACGATCTTTCCTTTTGAATCATCACCAAATTTGGCATTTCCTCCATTTATTTTTGTGACATTTTTTAACAAATTTTTGTCGCCCGTCATGTGACTGAAACATACACTATCTAAATACCATTTCTCTTTGAGACTCTTTCTGTGGTATTCCTACAAGATAGAATTATCACTTTTTTTTAGGTACCCAAGCTTGCTTGGGTCCTTGTTGGTTAGTTCTACTGGAATCGGGGTTGTTTTTAGATTTCCAAATCCATCCTGAAACATTTGATTTACGAAATCTGCAGAAGGAATATTTATTTCCAATCTTGTTACAGTACTGACACACAGGGGTTGATCCAATTTTTGATCTACCACTTGTATCATTACTTGAGAACTCAGTTCTAACTGGTCTTTTTCTAGTTGACTTGCGAGTCGCTTTGTTAGTGATGTTTGGTAGAAAATATATAAAATTCTATGTAAATCATCTCATATTTGGCTCTTGTTTTATGAAATTTGGATGTTAATTGCTTCGATTCATGTTAATGTAATGTGTTTTTATGTGTAGGAATGAGTCGGGAGCAATTGGGGGCGAAACGGGGAAGAAACGAGCCAAAACGAGACGAAAACGGACCAAGAGGGATTGGGCGCCACAGGCAGCGCCTGGCGCCACCTGTGGCGCTGGAGGCAGAGGAGTTAAAAAAGTTACTGGTTGCTGCGCCCTGGGGGCGCCTGGCGCCAGCCAGGGCGCCGACTGCGGGAAGTTGTCCTAATCCGTCTAGGAGACCCCTAATTCGACCCCAAACCTTCCCAACTCCTATATAAACACCCCTAAACCTATCTTGGAGGGGAAGAACGTGATTTTGAAGTCTAAGAACGCTACGGAACATCAAACAACACAATTGATCTTCAGTTCATCAACTCTGTCTAGTATTTTTATTAGTTTTTCAATACTTCATCTTTTGATTTTGTTGAACATGAGTGGCTAATCACCCCTTGTTCTGGGGTTGTGATTAGCCATGAATATTGTATTTCGAACTTGACGATTCGTTTTTATAATTCATGTTCATATGATTGTTTCTTCAATTCTATGCCTAATTGCTTAATTGCTTAATTCAGATTTTCCCGACGATGGACCATTTTCTTGAGGGATAAAATTTGGATAAAAAATAACAAAAAGATTTTATTTTATTTTTAGGATAGTTAGGTAATATTCCTTGGTTTTTCTTAGGGCACCGGTTCTTTTTCAAGGATGTAGCTCGAATCGGGCAATTTTAATTTTTCTTTTAGGACTAGTTTTAGGAAGAACTGGGATATATTGCAATACTTCTTGACATGGTTGATGCTAGTACAGTAGGTTATGACACATGATCCACTTCCCGCTAGTTAAGTTATAAGTCGAAAGAACAACAACCCAATTTGTGACACCTCTTCTCAATTGTTGACTTGCATATCATATAGTGTATTTTCTGCTTAATTGTTTCAATTGTATATGCTTACTTAACTCGAAATTTGAACAGAACCGTTGTGATTGAGTCATGTGCATTGTGTGAGTAAGGTTTTGATTCTCTATGCTGTCTTATATAGTCTAGAACTTGCCCCGTGTGTTAATTAAAGTGAAATTATAAGTTGGGATAATCTAAGAAATGATATAGGCACTTTCTTGTTTAATTATAGATGTGCTTGTCACATCGAATATAAATTTGTCCATTGCTAGCCCCGTTGTGCCTATAAGCCTTTTTCTTTGGTACCTACATTACAAGCTATTCCCTTATTTTGTTCTTAAATTGAGCCTTATTTGAACCTTTACCTTCGAAAGTACTTAGTCGCTAAGAGAAGTAAGGGCAGTGTTAGAGGGATTGTCTTGATTATGAATAGAACTGTGAAAAGACTTGTTGGTTATTTGAAGCTAAACTGAAAAATCACTAGCTGATGAAAAATTTGTATAGAGTGTGCAAGAAAAGAAAAAAAATGAAAAAAAGAGAGGAAAATGTTAGTGAAAAAGATATGGAAAAACACCTCCTATTGTTGTGCTAAGTGAGTTGAAAAGAAAGGCTATGTATGTGAGACAAGTTTAACAATTGAAAGAAAAAGAAGTGTTTAAAGGTTGATTGTAGTGTATTAAGTGCTTAGGAGGACTAGCCACTAGTACCAAATATATCCTACCCGTCCCCTAGCCTACATTACAACCTTAAAAAGTCCTAGTTGATCTTAGATTTGACTGACTCAATTAGTGGAAATCTACACTACGGGCAAGCTTATGGTACTTTATGGGAAAAATATGAGTTCTTTGTGAGAGTGAGAGTAAGTTGTGCAATTTTGTGTGATTTCATTCATATATGTTCACTCTTCATATATTGGTGAGGGCACATGATTTCATGAACGACTGGTAATGTATAAATTGTCTTGTTAGGTAAGTATATGCATTGAAATAGCTTTAATATGGCGGGTCGGCTTTTAAGGTTGGGTGGTGACAATGGGGTTGTGGGATGTTATTGAATTATCGTGCCTAAGTAGACTTGACGGGAATTATATGGATTAGTTATGTGTTCATACTTATTTGCTAGTATTGACTGTGTTCAAGAGTATGGTTTGTTTGAAAAGTCGAATGTTTCGTGATAATGTTAAGAGTTTGGTAGTTGGGAAGGTTGTATATAATCCCATTGCTCGAGGGCGAGCAAGAGTCTAAGTGTGGGGTGTTGATGTTTGGTAGAAAAGATATAAAATTCTATGTAAATCATCTCATATTTGACTCTTATTTTTATGAAATTTGGATGTTAATTGCTTCGATTCATGTTAATGTAATGTGTTTTTATGTGTAGGAATGAGTCGGGAGCAATTGGGGGCGAAACGGGGAAGAAACGAGCCAAAACGAGACGAAAACGGACCAAGAGAGATTGGGCGCCACAGGCAGCTTTTGGCGCCACCTGTGGCGCTGGAGGCAGAGGAGTTAAAAAAGTTACAGGTTGCAGCGCCCTGGGGGGCGCCTGGCGCCAGCCAGGGCGCCGACTGCGGGAAGTTGTCCTAATTTGTCTAGGAGACCCCTAATTCAACCCCAAACCTTCCCAACTCCTATATAAACACCCCTAAACCCATCTTGGAGGGGAAGAACGTGATTTTGAAGTCTAAGAATGCTACAGAACATCAAACAACGCAATTGATCTTCAGTTCATCAACTCTGTCTAGTATTTTTATTAGTTTTTCAATACTTCATCTTTTGATTTTGTTGAACATGAGTGGCTAATCACCCCTTGTTCTGGGGTTGTGATTAGCCATGAATATTGTGTTTCGAACTTGATGATTTCGTTTTTATAATTCATGTTCATATGATTGTTTCTTCAATTCTATGCCTAATTGCTTAATTGTTTTGGCCATCAATTGAGTTCTATCAATTATCTATACTAAGTTTGGGAAAACTATGTTTAGATTAGAAAAAGAATTGAAGAAAGCATGTTCTTAACCTTTTAAGGGGGGCAGATTCGTGGTTAGGATAGGAATATACTTAATCACCATGTTTAATTGAATATCGTGTTTTTATTGTATTCTTGCTAGATTAATTCCATAGGAATATAGGTGTTAATCTTGTTAAGAATAGGCGAATAGTACTTTGGAAGAAGGCTATGAGTATATTTATCGATCAATTAGCAATCATACATGAATTATATGAATGAGAAGTCAATTAGAACGCAATAGGATTGGAAAAATAGTCACAACCCTGGAATATTTGTTTTATTGATTACAAGATACATACCTTGTTCTTTGCAATTCTTAGATATAAATTAGAATTATAAGTTAGAACAACCCATCTATTAAAACTCGATTCTTGCTTGTTTAAATAACTGTATTAGCTCGTTAGAAAGAAGTAAATTGAAGTCCCTGTGGGTACGACAACCTGGACTCATAATCCTATATTACTTGTCAACCGCGTATACTTGCTTGTGCGTTAGGGAGCAACAGTTAGACTTGACAGAAATGTGACTGGTGGATTTGCGCATGCCATTAAGTTGCATTTGCAATTCCTGAACTTCATCTTGAAGCACATATCTCTCGATTTCACAGACTTCAAGTTTAAGTCCCCAGTCCTTCTTCTCCCTATTGAGTCTCTTTAATTCATTTAACATTTTTTGAAACTCCTTTAGGGTAAGGTCAAGAATATCCTGCAATTCATTACATCTATCACAGATATAGGGTCTTACCTCGCTTGTTTCACCACGTGCCATGAAGCAATTTTCAGTGTCTTCTTTGCATTCATCATCTGATGCATCTTTATCAGTCTAGCAATCAGAATATTTGTTCATATCATTTTCCAAAATAGTCATGAAGCACAGATTTGCTTCATGTTCTAAGCTATCTTCATTACTCCATCTTCCGAAAGATTTTTTTTTTTTTAAATCCTCTAGGGACTTTTCTTTTAAGATTCGGGCATTCAGCTTGAACATGACCATACCTTCCACATTCAAAACACTTTCCGTTATTTTTGTCTTGTTCAATGTATTGTCTGGTTCTTTTAGATGACATCCTTCCCTTTTTTGTGTTTCTGTATCTTCTCATCAATCCATTCATGTTTCTTGACACCATTGCAGTTTATTCTTCAAGAGCTTCTGCATCATCAATATCGTTTTCAGGTCCTTCAGTTGTAGTTTTGAAAGCAATTGTTTTCTTCTTTTCTTCCTGACAGTTTCCTTGAGATGTGTTTTCTCAAATGCTATGAGATTTCCTCATAGTTCATCGTATAATAGGTTGTCTAAATCTTGAGATTCAAGTGCAACTACTTTTGTCTGCCATGTGGTAGGCAAACTTCTTAAGATTTTTCAAACCTGATCACCACTTGAGTAAGGTTTACCAAAGGCTTTCAGATCGCCAATGATTTTGCTGATTCTTGAAAACATTTCCTCAATGGATTCTCCTTCTTTCATCTGGAAGAGTTCATAGTCATGAACCAACAAGTTTATTCGAGTTTCTTTCACTTTGCTGATTCCTTCATAAGTAGCTTCCAGTTTGTCCCACATTCTCTTGGCGGTATCACAACTTGAAATTTTCTTATACTCTTCTCACTTATAACATTATAAAGAAAGTTTCGTGCCTTAGCATTAACTTGGAAAACATTTCTCGTCAGTGTACTCATCTATATCTTCAGGATCAACGGGTGGTTGTCCTGCTCCTGGAAGTGGATAATTTTTTTTTTGATAACACGCCATACTTTGACATCATAGGACTTTGCATAAATTTCCATGCACACCTTCAAATGCGAGAAGTGTTGTTCGTTGATATATGGTGACCTTACTTGCGATGTCCCTTCTTGAAAGAGTGCTCAATAGTTACTTGGTTATACATGATCTTTTCTCACTAGTTGTTAAGCAAAATATAAAAATGTGAGACCTTGCTCTGATACCAATTCAAAGTACGCGCGGGGGGGGGGGG
>MCJB01048363.1:4221-22627 GCA_002018475.1 Nicotiana obtusifolia | reverse complement strand
AGGTTGAATTGTCGATTTTTCTTTTTGTATCCTAAGTAGTTGACTAGTTTACCAATTAGTCTACTGAAAGTAAGAATAGAATCCAAATAAAAATAGAAGTAAAAATGCATGAATTAAAGACACCAGGATTTTTATACTGGTTCGGATTCAACGTGAATCCTACGTCTAATCCCCTTGGGTTGCAAGGTGTTGTCTTTCAAGTATTTGAAGTTTCTCGATACATGAGGGTTGATGTAGTTATATACCAACAACTTGGTCACTATATAACTTTTTCCTTCTTGATACAATGCCTTACCAGTGATTGTTCTCTCTTTCTTCTCTCCCTAGTTACACAGTAGATCTGGAATAGACTACGATGCTTGTTTAGAGTAGAACAAAAATATTGATAGTGGTTCGATCAAAGTATATTCTTTCCAGGCTGGTACAGTTGTGTATTTATACTTTGCGAGGTCTTCTTGTCTTATAAATCTTGAGAGATTGTAAATCCAAGGGAGTTGATCTTAGAAAGGACTCGTAAATTGATTCTTTCCTAGAATAAGATATTGCACCTGTTGATTTGCCTTGACTTGTGGTCTTGATTGGATTTTTCCTTTGCTGAGTAGATTTCTCGTTATTTGAATTATCAAATCGGATCCCTTGATGGAGGAAACTCCAATGCATAATTTTGTGCCCTTGATTTCCTTTGATTAAGGTCCTTCCTATAATATCCCCCTTAGTCTTTTGCCAAATTCTTGATTGATTTTGCCTTTGAATTTTCGCTACTCATTCCTTTTTCGTCTCAATTCTTCGATGCTTCCTTTTTGTTGCTCAAGGAGTGTTGCTGCACATAAAGGATAAGAGTGTCTATTTTCATCATTAAAATAAACGTAGATCGAACAAAGAGATCTGTCTTTTACTCATAAGTGATATAAAAAAGTTATTTTTTTAATTTTAGAATTGTAAAGGGGCATGATGTAAAAATAGCACCAAATATTCTCCTTACTTATTGCATAATGAATTCGTTAATCAAGTGGTTGATTTCCCATTTAATAGATTCATTGATAATTTATTGGAAGGTAAACTTAATATATTTGGTACAAAATTTATTATACAAATAGTGTTTAGATGAGGGGTAAAAATGTTATCCAGCTTTTAATGGGCATTAAGTAACTCAACTTTGCACTAGATGACAACCAGCGCACCAAATGGTATGAACTTCTATTAATACTACTGAATGATTCAATGCCTTTAGTTACAGTTCTTGTTGATAAGCTAAACATGCATGAAGAACAAAAGGAAACGATTACAAAAGAAAAAGGAGAATGGGGAGAGGTTCCAGATTTTTAAAAAAAAAAAAAAACTAAGATAGCAAAAAGATAATTCTCAATCGACTACTCTGCAGCTTCTATCTTCTGGCCTATATATTGGTACCATCCCCAACCTGAGCAGCTTCGTGCTCGTTTCCCACTAACGGTTTTGGCATATATATTTCCTTTGGGACTACATAGTTATCCAAATGCTTAGGAGGCTGTATTAATCTGTTACTACGCTTGGGCCCAGCCTGCGCATCTATTGGCTCGTTACATTGCCATTCCCTTCAAGTTGAACCTTGACCTCAAGGTTCAGATCAGGACCTTTGCTGGATAGTGTGCTTGTCCTCCCAAGTGTCCTCTGAAGGTGGTAAACAAGTCCATTGGATGAGAAGTTACTCCACTTGGTGTGCTCCCTTAGTGATAGTTCTATGTTGCAAAATTTCTTCGGGTTGCAATATGAGAGGAGTGGATTTATGGAGTGTTGGGTTTTGATATTGGTGAATGGGAAATGATGGAATGAAAAGTGAAGGGAATATAAAAGGTCCCTTTTGCTTTGGTTAAACCATTTGTCCCACATAGGAAAAACAAAGAAAAAGAGAGGTGTATATATTACATTACACCTTCTCTAGTTGCTAAAAGAGTTGAAGGGGCAAGGACCCCTCGCGCCGTCGTTGTCGTCGCTCGCTCGGCTTCGGCTTCGGCAAAGATCGATTGGTTGATTATCTTTTTGGACAAACTTTTCCTTAATTATTTAGTTATTTATTTAATTAATTAATTATTTAATAAATAGAAAACCATCCAACGCGGATCGACCCTGACCCGCGCGCGACCCGTGACTTGTGACCGACCCGGTCCGTTTCTCTCTTCCTAGATTTTTTCGAATTTCCCTCCAAACTTGGTGACTGATCTGAATGGTTGCAAACATTCAGAATCAGTACCTCCAACGGCTACAAATTCTAGATTTTTTTCAGAATTCAACACGAATTAATCTGCAATCTAACTTTCTTAAAAAACTCTCTTCTTTATTCTGTGTGATATACTGCTGTTGAGTGGTTTGCCGTTGCCGGAATTTGGAATACTACTATTCTGGTAAGATAATCGTTCTATCCTAGGAGGGGATATTCCATCAACCTCGAGTGCTGTGATAGAAATAATTTCCTTAAGGACACACTTTGGACTAAGTGGGCTCGATTATATTCTGAAAATAATTCTACACTATTTCTGTTCTTCTCCAGTTTCTGCAGTTTACTTTTTCTGTTTCTACACTGTTTTTTTACTAAGTGTTTAACAGATTGTTTAAAAGTTGTTTACAACATATACAGATTATTATTGCTAACATGGAGAAGGTCAATTGGTGTGATCTGCTGAGAAGGTATCCCAATGCATTTGCGCAGGACAGAGACATGAAAGACATTACGAATTCTGGAGGAAGCAGGCAGATCCAGCTTGTAAGCAACCTCACCAATGCATTAAAGAATTTGGAATGGTCCAAAGAAGCGACGACTGAGTTTGCTATAACGTCGGAGATGTAGGGAAAGGTTCCTATAAGGATGAAGGCGAACATATACCCAATCACCAACTGAAAAAATGACATCCTGCCGTGCTTTGTCTGCTAATATTTTCATTCAATCTTGAGCTTGCTTGAGATTCTCCTTGAGAATAGCTAAGGTCTCATCCCGTTGTCTGAAACTTTCCGCCACTGCTGGATTATGAGAAGAGTCAACGACGAATCTTGTGATAGTAGGAGGAGGTCTACCATACACTACTTCAAAAAGGGTCATGTTGGAGCTATGTTGAAATGAAGTGTTATACCAAAATTCTGCCCATAGCAATAACTTGAACCATAAAGCAGGGGAATCAGTAGCAAAACAAGGCAAGTACATCTCAAGACATTTGTTCAAAGCCTCTGTTTGACCATCGGTTTGAGGGTGGTAGGCTGAACTTTTCGCTAAGTGGGTACCCTGCAAACGATTAATTTCTTCCCAGAAGTCTGAGAGAAAAACAGGATCACAATCAGTTATCTTTTTAGTTGGAAACTTATGCAAACGAATGAACTCTTGGACAAATAATTTAGCCATCTTTCGGCTCGTGAAAGAAGTAGGCAAAGAAATAAAGTGACCATATTTAGAGAGGCGATCCACTATCACTAGAATAGCGGTGTAACCATTTGAGGGAGGCCAACCAATCACGAAGTCCATGGAGATCTCTTCGAAGATGGCTACAGGTAAAGGGATAGATTGAAGCAGACCACCAGGCATCAGAGAAGAGTCCTTCATCTGTTGGCAAGTTTGACACTCACGAATGAACTGCTTCATGTCTGCACACATGCTAGGCCAATAAAAGTTGGAAGGTAATCTGGGAAAGGTACGAGCAATGCCCGCATGACCGCGAAGCTTTGAAGAATGAAATTCCTCCAGCAATAGATGTCGAAGGTCTGGATTTTGAGGCACCACCAGCCTATTCTGAGAGAAAGGAGCCATTCATGAACTGAGAAATAGGGAATAGCAGTAGGATCATTCTCCAACTTTTGGTGTAATTCGAGCAAAGATGGATCCATCCCGTTCAATTCCTTCAATCTATCTATCAAGGCAAACTCAGTTACAGCAAAAGAAAAATTGAGCAGTTGGGAGACAGGAAAGGGCATCTGCAATAGCGTTAAGTTTTCCCGGACGATACATGATGTCAAAATCATAACCAATGAGTAGTCTTAACCAACGTTGTTGTTCTAGGATTTGGATAACTTGATTTGTGAGTGCTTTCAAAGGCTGCTGATCTGTGACAATCAAGAATTTACGACCCAATAGGTATTGTCGCCATTTCTGAATAGCTTAGGTGATTGTAAATATTTCCCTGTGGTAGGTAGATGCCACCTGCATGCGGGGAGAAAGCTTTTGGCTATAGAAAGCTATGGGATAGCCATCTTGGGTGAGAACTGACCCAATGCCAGTGCCAGAAGCATCGGTTTCCACAAAAAAAATTCTGAAAGTTCGGTAAAGAGAGCAACGAAATAGAGCTTAAAGCATGTTTAAGAGTTGTGAAGGCAACGACTACCAAATCAGTCAATCTAAAAGCATCTTTTTTGAGAATATCAGTTAATAAGAAAGCCAATTGGGCGTAGCATTTGACAAAGCGACGGTAATACCCAGTTAAACCAAGAAAGCCACGAACTTTTTAACAGATGATGGAGGAGGCCAAGACTCAATAGCTGTATCTTTGAAGGGTCCACCTGTAACTCGTGGGCCCGAGATTATGTGTCCCAAATAATCAATGGAGGGCTGACCAAACTTGCACTTAGAGCACTTGACAAATAGAGAATTTTGACGGAGCAAGTCGAAAACTAGTTGGAGGTGATGAATGTAATCAGGCCAGCAAGCACTATAAATAAGTATATCGTAAAAAAATAAAAAAATAAAAAATAGAAAAGGACAAATCGACGAAGAAAGGGTTTAAAGACGGAATTCATAAGGGCTTGAAATGTCAAGGGGCATTAGAAAGGCCAAAGGGCATGACAATGAATTCATAGTGTCCTTCATGTGCGAATTGCAGTTTTTTCGATGTCGATGGAATGAACTCGAATCTGGTGATATCCAGCTAACAAGTCCAATTTAGAAAAGACACAAGCTCCAAGAAGTTCATCAAATAATTCGTCAGTAGTTGGAACAGGAAAATGATCTTTGATGGTAATTGAATTCAAGGCACGATAGTCAACGCAAAAACGCCAAGTACCATCCTTTTTGCGGACTAAGAGGACTGGCAAAGAGTAAGGGTCTGAACTGGGTCAAATGATGCTCCATTGAAGCATTTCAAAGACTAGGCACTCAATTTCAGCTTTTTGAAAATGAGGGTAGCGGTATGGACGCACATTAATCGGAGTTGAACCAGGGAGAAGTGGGAAACGATGGTCCTGTGGACGAGGAGGTGGAAGAGAGGTAACTTGGGAGAAAATACCAGGATAGGTGTCAAGGAGAGAAGAGAGGTCAGAGGAAAGGTCTGATGGTATTGATGGGGAAGGTGTGATGAGTTCCAGGTGAAACATATAGGCTATAGAGTCTATGGAAGACAATCTCCGAAGGGGATGAAGTTGGAGTTGCTCCACAGTTGGGCCAGAATTACCCTCCCACGTAATCTGTTTGTTCTGGGCCTAAAATTGGAAGATTCTAGTAGCATAGTCTGTCATAGTTGGACCCAATGTGGCTAACTAAACCACCCCTAAGACCAGGTCCGAACCCTCAAATTCAATTACACAATAAGCGGAAGTAAAAGTATACTCTTGGACAGTGAGAGGGAGTTGACGAACCATACCCAAACATTTCAAGTACGAGCCATTGCCCACCATCACTTAAAATTTTGCAGAACTCTCCGTCGGTAACTTGAGGAATTTGGCCACACGAGGGTGAATAAAATTATGGGTGCAAGCACCGTCAAGTAGTACCTGGACTGAAGTACCTTTGATAATCCCATTGAAAGGAAGGGTCGTCGGCAAAGATCCACCAGAAAGAGCCAAATAACTAATTACTGGAATGGAGCCATCTTCAGTTGGGGATGTTGTCAAGGATGTCTCAGGCGGAGTCTCAAGTGAATCTGATAGAGGGGTATCAGAAGTATCATCATCAGCCACTAGAAGGAAACAAGGAGTTGAGGGGTGGTGAGACATCATGACCTTTGGTCCATTTGGCATCACAATTGAAACAGAGATTCTATTCACGTTTGCGTTTCAATTCAGCCGGAGTTAGCTTTACGACCAAGACCTAGGGGTGGGCATTGGTTGGTTCGATTCGGTTGTGAATATTATCGGTTCGGTATATCGGTTATTGGTTTATAAATATGATAAACCAATAACTGAATCGATAAGATATCAGTTATCGGATATCAGTTTGTCGGTTATCAATCCTTATCGGTTCGGTTATCGGTTTACCCGATAAGAATAGAAAATATCCAAAAATTTCATGTTCTTTTAATAGAAATCGTGATCATATTGTTAAGAGAAAGGAAATAAATTTTTACTCTTAAACAAAGAGGGATTAAATTTTATTTTTAGAAAAGAAAACTTTTTTTGCATTTGAAAATCTCAATGAATGATCTCAATTTTCAAAGTTATAAGTTAGTAGGAGTAAGGAATAAGACATTCAACAATCTAGTCTTACTAACTATCTCATTACGGCGAGCATAATTCACAGGAAATAATAAGAGGGATTTTTTCTTTCCTTTACAATATTTGAAACTTATTTACCAAAATTGTCCAAGTTTTGTATATTACCTGCCCTAAACAAGTTTTCCTTACAATTTATATACAATCCATTATTAGTACTTTAAATTGAGGGATTCAGTTACATCTTTTTTTTTTCTCCTCTCTTCTTTCCCTATCCTCTAACCAACCAGTGATGACCATACCTTTGGTACTAATTTCCATACCAAAATTCAACCAAATTGTTCCAATCAAACCCCACATTCTGATATCTAAACAACAATTAATCTAAATACCCAATAGAAAAAGCATATCCCCAGCTACGTGATGCACATATTTATGGTGTATTATATAAATCTAGGATTAGATTGCACAAATAAAATATAAACTAATATAAGAGAGAGGTGATGATAAAAAAAAATTTACCATATTATCAGAGAGTTAGTGTTAGCTCACCTAGAAAAATGCGTTCATAGAGTCATAGCAGAAAGAAGGAAAGTGTAACATTGTTAACATGTTTAACAATGTTAGGATCAAGAATGTATTATATGATGTTACATGTGAGATGTAGACCCGCCATAGAAGAATGGCATTCGAGATTCTTGAGCCTGAACATAACTTAGAACCAAACAAAAAAATGAGAGAATTAAGAGTGCTAGGAGCAAATTCGGGGAAAGAAAACTTGCAGGTTAGCAAACTAAATTGTAAGACAAATTATTTACATCCATAGAGCAGTACATTTAGCAAAAGAATAAATAAATTCATTCAAATTTGACAGTCTGTAGAAGATGGGGGAGGGGGGAGAGGGGGGAACCCCGAACCAGAAAATAAATGTATTATAATAACAAGGCAGGTTACCCGATACGTGAGAGGTAGCAAGTTCGTAGTGAGATAATCAAAGTGTGTGTAAACTAGGACCCAATTGTATTTTAGAAAAACTTCTAAAGCTTGGGAAAATTGAAAAAATTAATACTTCGACTTGAGAGTAGCAGAGATAAAAAATGTATAACACTAATATCAGCCGAATAGTTTTAACACTACAAAAAGTCTCAATTACAACTATAGGTGATGGAGTCAGATGAGCATTTTAGAAAGCAATGCGCAGTTAATATGTATATACAATATAAAACCTATACAATAATCTGGATGGAATGCATAGGTAAATTTCTGTATTTACATACTGTATTTCTATAAGAATCACTACTTTTGATGGTGGAGCGAGATTGAGGAGAGAAAAGATTTGTATAATATGGTATGTCCATCTTTATGATACATCTACAATAATATACTATAAACTAAAGTTAAATTTCATACAAGTAATTATACAGTATACAATTTATTTTACAACTTTCATACATCATTCTTACCCAGGTAATACAACTACGATATCATATAATTTAAATATAATTTTCATATAAATTTTTATACAATATATCTTTTGTCCGTATTTTGTATTGATTTGTATATATTTTGTAAGTGGTGTATTCTTCTTCCTCTCTGAAATTCCAATCAAAACTTCATCTCTTTAAACAATTTTGATACATATCAACAACTTTATGTAACAAGATAGTATTTATAACTTAAATACAAATTTCATACAACGATTCATGCATTATACAACTATTTTTCAACTTTCATACAATATTCAAGTAAAAAAATATATAATTACAACAGAATACAACTTAAATACAATTTACATACAACTTTAATACAATTTCGTAAGTATATTGTATGTTATATGTTCTTCTACTTCCTCTTCGAGTTTCAATCTGAAATTCAGCCAAAATCAAGTCTAAACTTCATCAAACACCCTCAAATTTGAGATACAAACTCCAAAGAATATTCCTATTTGTTTGCAACAACACTCAATCCAAACAAACAATAGTTTTTGAAAACACAAATTCGAATTCAAAGCTTTGAAGCTTTTTAATGGTTGTCAATGGTTGAACAATCTTGGTCTTGAAGGTTGGTCACCCTCGAGTCAAAGATATTGCAATCGGTGTCGGAACAGAGAGATGAAGGTAATAATGACTAGAAATAATAGCTTATTGCTTTTTGATGCGTTTTACAATGTCATTTACAAATAATCAAATCCCCCTTTATATAGTAGAGGAGTCATACTTTAGATACAATTCTGTATAAGGTAAAAAATCTCATGATTTGCTAATTAATCGGTTTCATTGATACATGCTGAGATTCCCACAGTGATATCCGACCGGTTACGGTTACGGATATTTCGACCTTCCGTTATTTTGATTAGATAATGTTTTTCGAGCTAATTTGGAGTCGGGGTCAGTTCCAGGGTTACGTACTCGATAATCTTGAAGACGCATGTTCCAACCTCGTGCTTAGGTTCGATGGAATCCAGGGTCGATCTTCAATCTATTATATTTCATCCCCGATCCGTCATGCAATAGGCGAGCTCGGTTTCTACCGTATACAAACCCAATAGTCAAATAACATTAAACCGTTATCGAACTATTTACCTAATAACCCGATATTTGATGACCCAATAGTATTTTATCGGTTCGGGCTATCAGTTATACCCGATATATGCCCGGCCCTACCAAGACCAGGAAGGGCTGCTGTTGGATTTATCAAGGTAGAGGGTTGTGAAGGCATCGGAGTTGCAGGTGAAGATTTTGGGATTACCGGGTAATGGATTGGTGTTTAAGAATAAATGGATCTAGGGGCACAGTTGGTCGGGTTGCAACAGTGTGGGCCAAAAACTTTTGTTCTTGTAAAAAAGCAAGTTGCTTCATTGAGATATTTTGGCCGAAAAGATAGCACTTCATTTTTGATATTCTGACGAAGCCCGGATGTAAAAAAATGAAGGATCAATGAGGAGAGATCTCTGAAGTCCGATTAAGCAATTGTTCAAACTGGGCTAGGTATTCCCGGACGGTGGATGTCATCTCTAATTTTTCCAATAAGCTTTCCGAGGTCTTAATGGAGTTATAACCAAAACGAACAACCAAAGCTCTGGTAAACTGCGTCCAACTAATAATTTGACAATTTCTGTACATGCATTGATAACAACCACGAGCTCTCCCTCGAAGTAAAATGGACAGAGGGTGAGACGATGTTTTTCAAAAATGCCATAAACATCAAAGAACTGATTTGCTTGAAACACCTAGCTCTCAGCGTGTGACCCGTCAAACTTTGGCAAATCAATCGGTGCAGGTTTATCTTTTCGGAATGGGTTTAGGGGATTTGGTGGAGTATAGTATTATTGGTACAAAGGAGGCTGGGAAGTGAAAAGTGTGTGGTAGCTTGGGGTTGAAAAACTGGCGGAGCAATGGAGTGAAATCCTGTGGATCGGTGGATTGAAACCCAGGAGGCACCGAGGAAGATGGGCTTTTTTGTGGAAGAGCCGAAGGAGAGTGAGTGGTTTGTGGCTGTTGTTGGTCAAGTCTGGACAGAATCCCCTGCAATGCGACTGTGATGGATTAAAAATTATGGGAATGAACAGCCAGTTGTTGTTGGACCTGTTTCATTTCAGCATCTAAGGTGCGCAATCGTGTATTCGGAACCTCACCTTCACCCATTGGTAGGGAAGGTCAATCAGAGCACCAAATGGTATGAACTTCTATTAATACTACTGAATGATTCGATGCCTTTAGTTACGGTTCTTGTTGAAAAGCTAAAAAAGCATGAAGAACAGAAGGGAACGATTACAAAAGCAAAAGGAGTTCTTGTTGATAAGCTACACAATATTTGTTTTACCCTTAACATTTTCAACTCTCCATATATGTAATACCTTTTTTATATTACTTAGATATTTTTTCATGCAGATATTTATTCATAAGTTAAAAATATTATATCTTATTTATATAATTTAATCTAAGTTCACTAACATTATAAATAAAATAATTATATTATGAATTTATTACAGAATTTGTTGCTAGTTTATTATTATGACTAGTTTTAGAATACGTGTATGCTTTTTGAAAAAAAATTCAAGTATTATTACATAGTGTGCATGAGTTACAAAATAAAAATTAAAAAATATATGTTTCTGAAAATAATAAATATCGATCCATTTAGCTATCAAAATAAAGAAAGAAATCATGCCTAAATCGTCAGATGTCTTATTGTGAATCTTGAGGATAGATGTGGGATTCTCTTATGAATTTAGTATTGATATTTCTGTGATTTAATAATGAAAATAAAAAGTAATATATACAAAACTATTTTTATTACGATTCTTAAAAATTTATTGAATAAAACATAAAAATAAAATCTATTGGTCCTTTTCAAATTTGAAAATGAAGAGGTTGGTTGCACAGCTCTTATAAAAAAAGTTTAATAAATAATAATGGAAAGTCTACAAGTAACTAATGTTGAATCAATATTTTACAAAAAAATAACTAAATAGTAAAAAATAGAGGGGGCTATCATTTAGAACGAATGCAAAAAATAAAGAGAGGTAATATAGTTCATCCATATAGGTCAAACATAACATAGATGTGTCGTATTAAAGTCTGTATATTAAGGTAACTAAATCGTCCACCCAACGATATTCGGAGTATTTCGAAGTAACTATCTATGTTACATGTATTTGTATGTGCTTAGGAATCCTAAATATTAGGACATTTTACATAGTCAAATAGTTAATTAATTTTAATGAACTAAATATTAGAAAGATAAATTTAATTATAATTTTGTCCAATAAAATATCTATTTTACAGGATAAAAAAGACGAATAACATTTCGCTAAGGGTTTTCGTGCTTTTAATATAATATAGATTAATTATTATTATTATTTTAATATTATGTTTATTGAAATGCATATATGTATGTTGGTGTATACGTGTGATTTTGAGTTCCACTATTTATTATTATCTATGGTGTATATAAATTTTTGAGTTTTGATTGTTATTACTAGATTTTTTAAAAATTATAATTAAAATTCATGTAAAGTTTAGATAGATAATTTTTGTAAATTTTATTATAAAATTTACCTCTATTTTATGCTCATATTTTTTATTACCTGCATTGTATAATTTATAAAAAATTTACTCTCTTTTATTCTCAATTTTGTAAATAGATTTTTGATTGCTATTCATAAAATTACTGATACGAGTAAATTATTTATTGTAATTTTTTTTGTTTTCTCATTATTTCACTATTGAACATCATTAGCTTATATGCTTGACTGCAACTTCTCACTCTTTTTGGTTACGAAAAAGTTTTTTTAATTTGTCTATAGGTAAGTTAATAATATAAATTAAAATAAAAAATATTTATATTAAAAAATAAGAATAAGAGATAAAAATTATAAAGGGTAGAATAGGTATTTTAAGAAGTCATCTTTAATATGAGGAGTAGAATGAGAATTGTTCAAAGTTAGAGGAGGAGTTTGATTTTTAAAGCAAACTTTGAGAATATAAATGATTCCCCCAATTACAATAGAATTAATTAAGTTGACTAAATTACTGCTCGTGAAAATATTTTAATTGTAAATTCTTTTTATATTCTCCAAACAGTATTAAATACCTTGGTATTGTTATATAGACTAGAATGCTGCCCGTCAAACCTCGAAACGTTAAACTTAGGGCTGTGTATAATATGGTAAGTATCGAATTACGGATTAAAATCGAAAATTTTGTTAAATGGTATTCGATTTTTTGATATTTCGTATGGTATTTGATTTAAGTTTTTAAAATAATTTTTGGTATTAAGTATGGTATTTGATATTTAAAAAAATAATAGCGAATTACCGATATCATACCGAAACATATATTAAATTATATATTATACATATTATTGATTAACATACTAAATTACATAATACTTTTATTCGGCATTCATGCTGAGATTGGCAGTAAAACTTATGTACTTCTTTAGGAAAATGGAGGAACAAAGTAGGATGCAAATTCTGATTATTACTCCCGAAGTTGCTAAGCAGTTTAACATAATATTTTAACAGTTTTAGGGTGCTTCTTATTCCGCTACTCATGTATTGTTGTAGCATATGTTGGATTAGTCCTTGTTATATTATCTAATTTCAATAATTAACTCTAAGCAAGTAAAATGATAATTTTTAATGATCAAATGTATTCTTTTATGTACCTATTTTCTCTTAATTGATACTTTTTGTCAACAATCATGTGATCTAAGAACCTTTTTATTGAATACTTTAATTAAAATATTACAGTATATGGCTCTATGCACTAGTTAATATTCAAGTCTAATTATCGAAATTATTAGACCGAATAAATCGAAATTAAAGGGAGAAAAGCCGAACAATACTGAATATAATTAGGTATGGTATTGGTGTAACATTTTAAGAAACTAAATACCAAAAATATAAAATCGAAATAATTAAATACAGTATCATACCGATCGATGAACACCTTAGTTAAACTATTCGAGAAAATGCTACGTATTCACTGACCGGTTTACCATAAGGCAGCTAAAGCAAAAGGCCTTAGGCCTCAAAATTATGAAGGCCCCATTTTCTACTAGTAATGATTTAATTTTTCTTTTAGCAATTCAGTACTTTTGATGAAAAAATACAATATTTGTGTAAAAAAGGAAAAGAAAAATTTTGTTTTAATGATGATTCTGACAGCGGGGTGTTACTTTCGGGAATAAGAATAGTCTTTAGAGCAGGGGAAAATATTTTTGGAGATCTAATATGAAGGAAAAATACGAAGGGAGGTGCAAAAAAGATTATTCGATATAAATTCTAGAGCATTTTATACATTATGTGGTTTTTATAATCTAAATTTGATACATTATGGCATGGTTATTTTGTTCGCAAGCTATATTATTCTTTGGAGTAGTACAATCTGTGTATTTACTGTTTTTTCCTTCTATACTAGCGATGAAATATTTGAAAAGATAGTGTACTTAGTCCGCATACGGGTAAAATCGGGGATAGAATTATCTCTGATTTTTCATTGTGAAACGAGGAACGTTGTTACTTGTTACTGGTTCGAGTGAGATCGAAGATATCCACAGATCAGAATCAGGAATGGACGAACGATACAACGGGTCTCGAGCATCGCCGAACCCCGAAAGAATCAAGCTCGAGTGAGATGAAGAATCAAGGGTAAAGAAAATACACTTAAAGGAGAAAAATGAGAGTCGAAATGTCCGCCAGCAGCTGGGTATTGTAGCGCGTATCACGCTCGGTATTGGTTGTGGATCATATTTACGTGGGAAAGAAGGAAGGAAAAGATTTTTACCTTATTTAGACTTGTATTAGGGTTTAAACTCCTCTATTATATAAAGAGGAGGACCCTTCATTTTTTGGCGCGGTATTTTTTACACATAACAAGGCAATAAAATTTACTTTGGCTCTCAGCAATTGTTTTAAGTGTTCTTCAGTTATTCTTTTATTTGGATCCAAGCTCTATTCAAAGGCTCAATCGAGACTGACCGTTGGTACTTAAGCTAACTATAAGGCTTAATTACTACGTCATTTTGGTTTGATCTTTTTATTTCATTTCAATTTAATTATTTACTTTTTCTAGATCATTTGTGTTAAATTAAACAACATATCCTTTAAATTGCATATAAATTTAATTGTTATCCATTTTAAGGGTAAACATAGTCTCACACTTAAATCATCATCACAAGCACTATGGGAAAATCATCTTAAAAGTATAAAGCAATACGATTTCAAACTCCATAAATAAATCTTTATTGAAATTAGTAGAAGTTAGTGTGGATCTTAAGATTAAAAGTGAACTTAATATTTTACAACATATGAGCTTGAAACTTTTGAGTAAAAGTTTAGGCCTCTTGTTAAAATTTGACTTTAGGCCCAAATATGATTGAACCACCATTTTGTATTCAACTAACAAAATCACGATTTTACTTATTTTGAAAAATAATTTAAAAAAGAAAAGGTTGTGTAAAGTAATCTTTAAATCAAATCAATTGTATAAAAAGTAAAAGGATTACCTATCTGTACTATATTAGAAATTTATTTACCTTTACTGTTTAGGTTTTAACTTAATTACAAGTTGATATACAATTTACCAATTATATACAAATTAGTATTAATGAGTATCCAATTATATTAGGAATTAAATAGGGAATTTCCTCTTCGCGCTCTCTCTTCGATCTCTCTCTCTCTGTCTCTCTCCCTCTCTCTGTCTCTCTCTCTCATTCTCTATCAGTATTCTTATATTAATATCTTCATGTGGATAAACTGAAGAAATGATACTAATGTTAAGTGAAAAAAAAGAGAAAAGATTAGTACCTAGCAAAGTTCTTGCTTCAGATCCTATGAAAACGGGAAAGTAAATAAGAAAAAAATTAGCTCTGATGAAGAGAATCATTTTAGTTATCATTCTTTTAGCTTTTTGGAATCAATAAACAAAATAGTATTAATTAGAAGCGAGTAGATTGAATTGAAAACTATGTAAATCCATTAAAAAATTCATTGACAACCAATTAAAAGCTTCAAAGCTTTGAATTCAAAAATGGAATTTCATGAAATTATTTTTTGTTTGGATTGGGTATTATTGCAAATGATTGGGAATATCCGTTGGAGTTTATGTCTCAAATTTGAGACAATTTGGTGGAGATTCGAGGTAGTTTTCGTTGAAATTTCAGATTGAAACTCAAAAAAGAAGACATGAATAAATTATATATATTTTGTATGTCGAATGTAGAAACGGTATATAAAATATCTACAACTTACATAATTGTATATAAGTTGTATATAAATTGCATATAAATTATAATTTTTGACCTGATTCTATACAAACAATGTGTATTTATGTTGTAGATAAATTATAAATTTTGACCGAATTTGTATATATTTTGTAAAAAACTTTTGTTACTGTTAATATGAAAAATTAGATAAAAACCGGATAAATAAGTTTAAAATCTTGTATATTCTCCCGTATAAGAAGAGCCGTAGAAACAGGTGAAGCAAACTCCTCTTCGTTGACATCCCTGCTTCACCGAAAATATATTTGCCATTGCTTTTGCATATTATTACGCTAAATGCCATCACACAGTTTTGATAAATAAAGGAAACTTCTGAATCATTTTAAAGGCCCAAACAACTACACATGTTCCGCGAGCACGTGTGGTTAGTTTGCTGAATAGGTGGCCCCACCTTATTTTACCGCATTTGCTGGTAAACAAGTACATTTGTTGTCTTTTTGAAGAAGGATGTCATACCACCAGGGCCCTGCTAAAATTTATCATTTCAAAAATCCAGCTCTTCGATTTGAATAGATTTACCAAAGAGTAAATTTCATCAAAATAAGTTTCCGTTAAAACAAGAGAAAATGAATTTCCATTTCACTATGTGCGTTTCTCCAAGGTCATTGTTAATTATAGATATAAATTAGGTCTGTTACTAATTGGTTCGTGGAGAAATAGCTTTAGGCAACATTAGTGTATGTTGCTCCGGAAAAGGTTGTTAAATCAATTCACTAATATGGAGAATTTAGTTTGCATTTCTTGAAATTTGTTGAATAAATAATACACAAATCAAAAAACCAGTTACATAAGAAAGATAAGTGTTAGAAAATAAGTTTAAATTTGATTTTCTTCAAGTTTTAAATAATTTTGTGTGATTAGTATCAAGAAATCTCTTTCTTCTCTATTAATAATGTACGTTATAGAAACTCCAGTTAAATAAGTGAGATAAATATTCTCTTCATACATTTGTTTGAATATAAATTGAAGTTCAAAATTCATTTTCTTCCACTTTTGAATTTTTTTGTAGGATTAATTACTAAGAAATATTTTGTGTTACTCCTCGATTTTATTTTATATAATGATATTTGAATGGATCGTGAAGCTTCAGCAAGAAAATAAGACATCTTACACATACTAATGGTACTCTTAGAACTTGAGTCATATACATGCTAAAATAATTTTATGATTATAAGAACATGTCATTAAAAGTAAACTAAAAAGTTTAAAATTAAAGAATTTTCAAATATAAAAGTTTCCGCTCTTGTTTCTAAAAGAGTAAAAAAAAAAGAATATCATATATAATGAAACAAAAATTGCGGAAATGTTTAACTAATTTTTTCCTTTATAAACATGCTAAAAGAGCGATAAAAATATGTCATCTTTTTGGGAAAGACTAAGAAAAAGAGTTTTACGGTAGATGAAACAAATGAGATTAAAAATATTGAACTATTTTTTTCAGGTACATGAACAAATTGCTGTAATAATTTATTTAAAAAACATTAATTCTACAGCGATCATTAAACACCAACCTTGGCTTGCTCCAACAGTTAAGTTTACATGAATCATATTGCATTTGACATTTCATACAATTTCTACCCTAAAAAACTACAATCTAATTCAAATTGTTGAGCCCGTGCGCACGGGCAAACATACTCTAGTATACGCAAAAGTCCCGTAAAGCAAAATCTCGAGATCCACGGTGCACTTTGTATTTGTAAACTAACGGACAATGACCTCGCTCAACCCCCCCTTTTTTTTTTTGGGTCTTATTCCATTGTTCGTTCCTGGATAAAATATTACTTCTGTACTTCCTATCATCTTATTAGAGAGGCGGATGGATTTAGACTTTATAAGTCCAGCCGGCAAGTTTTCACCATTGAACCTATTTTATTTTTAAAATTATAGGTTGATATTTATTATTTATTATAATTTTAATAAATTTTTATATATAAATTTATGTTCCGTATCAAAAGTTATGAATTCAATTGAACCCGATGTCAAAAGGCTAGATCCGCCTGTAAGTTTATATAGAGTTGTTTGACAAGGCACGAAAGTTATGAACGAAAAAAATGTATTTAAAATATACAAATACAATTTTAGATATATCATGTCATTTCTTCTGAAATAACTTTTAAAAAATAGACCCTGTTATAGAGGGGAACCTTCAATGGAATACTTTATTGGAGTCAAATCCATTAAAATTAATGGTAATGTTGTTCCAATTAATATAACATTGTTGACAATCGCCAAATGGTATTGGAGGAACCAAAATCAGTACTGTTGATCCTTACACGAAATTGGAGACTTCGATTTACAATGCTTTTACAAAGGCGTTTGTAAAATCGCTTGCTAAGGTTGCAAGGGTGAAACCTGTGGCTCCTTTTAGAGTGTGTTATAATAGCACAAGTTTGGGAAGCACTCGTGTTGGTCCTGGTGTTCTACCCATTGAACTGGTGTTGGGAAACAAAACCGCTACATCTTGGACTATTTGGGGTGTGAATTCAATGGTGGCTGTGAATAATGAGGTGCTCTGTCTTGGATTTGTGGATGGCGGATTTGAACCTACCACCTCTATAGTCATCGGAGCTCATCAAATTGAAGACAACCTTTTGCAATTTGACATTGCTAACAAATGGATGGGTTTTAGTTCTTCACTCTTGTTTAGCCGAACAACATGTCCAACTTCAATTTTACATCCAAGGCTTGATGATTTTCCCAAAAACAAGTGTGCCATTTGGGAATTTTAGATCTAATAAGTAGAACGAGTATTTAGTCTTCTGTCAAAGTATATGATTCGATCCAAAATAAATCCTTGAGTATATTTACTTTGCCGATGAAGGACTATAATTTCTTGTTGAGAATATTAATTGGTGTTGTTGAACAATAAACTGATATTGTGGAGTGCCAGAAATAGCCAAGGTACATGTTTTTAATAGGGTCTTGTCATATGGAGTTTTTTGTTTAATACCAACATAGCATTTTATTCATCTCTTAAAAAGGTTACAGTTGAATTGAAGGAGCTGTTCTAGTAACAACAACCTTAATCTCTCTTGAAAGGTAACAAAGGCTACCTTTAATACGAAAAATGAGATGAGGTAAATTCATGCGGTGTGTGGATACATAGGACTAAAGAGAATGCCACAATAAGATGACCTTCCTTATATCTAAGTACACCAACGCCTCCACAATTGTCATTTTTGCAGTTTCCATCTTAATTGATTTTGACAAAAGGAAAGGAGGGGGGGTGGGGGTG